>VYXH01000461.1:28495-90387 GCA_013397275.1 Burhinus bistriatus | reverse complement strand
TGGGCGCAGCCCCCGGCTACATGTGCACATCTGTACACGCCAACCTGCGCGCGCGCACATCTGTACACACACGCATCTCTGCTCGTACAGGTACACACACCTGTGCCCACATCTGTACACCGACACGCCCGCACGTACAGGTGGGCAGACACAGGGCTGTGCACACGCGCTTCTGCACGCACGCGTCTGCGTATTTGCACGCACATCTGCATGCACGCATCTCCCCACGCGTCCACGCGTAGCTCCGTGTGCGCACGTCTGCATGCGCACGGTCTGTACACGTGCACCGGCACACATGCACAGCTGCGCAGCCCCACACACGTCTCTACAGGTGTGTACGTCTACACACACATCTGTATGCACGCATCAGGGTGCACAGCTACACATCTGGCACACGCGAGCACTCACACAGCTACACACACACCAGTGGGATCCACACACATTCCCGAACACATCAGCACAGGTGAGCATGCAGCTGCACACATCTGCACAGGCACATCAGCACACACGTCTGCACACGCAAACACGTCTGCACACACAAAGGCTTCTGCACACACAAACACATCTGCATGCTCACATTGCCCCACAAATCTACAAGCTCAGATCCGCAGCACACAACACAGAGGACAGAATTCTGTACATGGAGCTGCAGCCACACATCAACATGTGTGTGTGCATACACAGACACACGCCAGGATATGTACATGTGCACACACAGACACACATCACCACATACATGTGTGCACACACAGAGACACATGAGGCCGCGTACGTGTGCACACAGACACACATCACCACATCCATGTGTGCACACACAGACACATGAGGCCGCGTACGTGTGCGCACACAGACACTTCAAGGCGTACATGCGTGCGCCCGCACACACGTGTGCGCACACCAGCTGCGTGTCCGCGGCGGTGGGTGCAGGCAGCGCCCATGGGCAGGCCTTGGGTGCCGCTGGGCAGGCAGAGCGTGTCGCAGGGCGCAGCCTGGGCCCAGGGCGCTGCCCGCAGCCCCCCGCCATCGCTCCCCGGCCCCTTCCGAGGCACAGACGTGACGTGGGATCGCAGAAAATTATTAGTTTTCCTGACTGGCCCCCAGGGTCAGGAAACATGAAATTAACATCTTCGCAGCCAATTTCGAAGACACTAGACACTTCTGTGTCGGCGTCGGAGTTTTTTTGAAGCAGTTCCCATGGAAAAGGAAACTCCCCGTCTCTTCTGATCACATACGACAGGTCCTGTGCATGTCTCCGGTAGCTTAAAACAACAAACCGATATTTATTTTCCTTAATTAAGATTGCATAAGATAGCCCTGGGTCCTGGAGACTTTTCTACAGACTGTAATGACGCCATGTAAATTGTTTTTTATGACCCAATGTACTACATATTGTCACATTCAGCCCTTGAATAGGAAGCTAAAAATCTCGGTCCCTATTTTTCTTGGTAATTAGGGTATTATTAGTAGGGATATAATCTCATTACTTTTTGGGGAGGAGAAGAACGAGTTGGAGCCACTTTGAAAAGTACTGAATATATTTAAATGAAGCAAAATCCGTCTTTCTGCTAATTGCTGATTTTGCATGACATAGAATTGTTGTTCTGATTTAGGGGGCACGGTTTACGCTGGGCTGAAGGAGTTGGGAGAGGGAAAGGATGCTCTTTGCTTTTTTCCTGCTCAGCTCTTCCCAACCAAACGAATGAGCCGGGCTACCCCATAGGAAACTCCGGCTGCAAATTTCCATTCTTTTAAACATCACAAAAATAAAATAAGCTGCAGCCACTTTGAGTGAGAATCATTTGAATGAAATATTTGCTACTTGAAGATTTTTTTTTAATTTTTTTTTTTTTTTGCCCCCCCTCTTTCAGATGATCCTCTTGTTTTGCATGTGAAAAAAATCGTCTGAGATTTACAGCCCTCCCAAATGGAGATAAAGCCTTGGCAATGAGTTGGAAACCTGTTGTAATCTGTGATCCAGGAAACAAAGAGCCTCATTAATGCAGAGACTTTGGTGAGCCTTTGATGTTAGCTAGCATAGCATTCACTCTCCGTTCCATTTGCATTTAAACATTCATAAAAACATCATCTCTGCTTCCTTTGCCTTAAGCAATTTAGGAGTAAAGTATAGCTTCTATTTAAAGAAACCCACTGTGGTGAGGCTTAGAATACAAATATCACATAATCTTCAAGCAGAGCAAATATTTTATCCTACATTTCTGGTGGGCACATTTAATAATATTATATTTAAGACCCAAAATAAAAGATCCATCTTATTTTCATTAATCTTACACCACATATTCGAGTGAAAAGAGGAAAGGGGCCCTGTTAATTCTAAATATACTACACACCAATTTGTGGAAGCAAGAGAATCCAGAGGATTTTACATTATTCACAAGAGCTGAATTTTTGATAACTGCATGCCTACAGCAAGGTGCCTAAATCCGTATTTAGGCACACAACACTGAAAATTTTGAACAAGGCTGGGTTGTTTTTATAAATATGTAGCTTTCTGAACTGCAGAATCTTCATCCTGGTTTTAGAATGGAGTTAAAAAAAGATTATTTTTTTTTTTGTAATTTTTTTTTAACAAACAGAAGTATAAAAGTGAAATACTAAAAAATCAGAATAAGCCTAACACGTGGAGATTGTCTTCCAAGGGAAGGCACTGTTGCTCCCAGACGGCATCCTGAGGGAACGGTAGTATGTGGGGAATTTGGGGAATCACTTAGAAAACAAAGGCCTACCTATCTTACTATTTTCAGAAGTATTATTCGCCAACGCACCTACGAGGAGTGGAACAGCGCTGAAAATATTGGAGTCGGCTTGACTTGCTGTTTGGGAATATTCAACTCAGGTTGTCCACGTTGACTGTACCATTAAAAATAACAGAGCGAGTTGCAATCGATCCCGTGGCGTGGAGAGCTCTTTATGTTTTCACTCTTTGGAGCAAATATAAGGAAATCTTTATGTTCGGTGCTGTGAGTCAGTTCAGCCAGACTGATGTTTTAAGCATTATAAGCAAGTTTCCTATATGATGAATATCCAAAATTAAAAACTGAAATGGAAAACACTTAAAAACAACTTTACCTTGGATAAAATATTTCTGGAGCTGGATCAAAGTAAAACAAAAAGCCTGGCTTACTTGTCAGATCATATCTGCGCTGAACTTCAAGGTTTGATTTGTATTATTTACATGGAAAAGGTCCCAAGAAACCAATTTGGCACTAAGTATCTTCATTACGTTTTTTCGCTTGTATGGGTGATTAAATCAATCCAGGGTTCCTATTTTAATTTTTTTGGAAAGGTGCAGCCATCTGTGAATTGAGGAACTTTTCTGATGTCATCTTTGTGCTTCAGACATACTTTTTTTCCCCTCCTTTTTTGATTTTTTTTTTAATAAGGAGACTTTTAAAGGAGCATGTTTGTTACACAATTAGAGTTTCTAACTGTCCTTCCAGTAACTGCTTAGAATTAAAGGTGCATAATAACTTTTTAGCTAACTTTTTAGAACATTTTAACTGTTACACCTGCAGAGAACAGTAAACCAGATTAAATTATAACCAAGTCTGCCTGTCTGTCAGTCCGTCTGGTCCTCACCCTGCGTTTATCAGCACGTTCTCCGAATGCTGTGTGTGAAACTCAGCACATGCATTTGGCACCGCACGGCGCGCAGCGGCATTACGTGGCTTCACCGTACACGTTATCTTAAGTGAACCCTCTCCTTTCGCGTCGGTGTGAATGTGGCCACTAACATTTCTCTTAGGCTAGGGTTTCGCCTTCTGTTCTTTAAAAGGGGCTTCAGAGTGAAGCACTCGGATTTACTTAATTCGGGTTGGTTTTTCTTTTCCTCAGTTTTTTGTTCATTTAATAGAATCAGTTTGGAGTAGCTCCCATTTTACTCTTTTTGGACACATTTTATCTTCTCAGACAAGTTTATTTAATGTGGGTACGGGACACGTCTGTCCCTGGCAGGTTGAACATCCTACATCTGCCTTCCTCTTTCATTGTATTTGCAGCAAAGAGGTTTCCCCGATACGTATACACAAATCAAAGTGTGTTTTAATTTTAAAACAGATTTATTTCAGCGTGTTTTTTCGTAGCCAGTTAATCAATTCTCTACCAACAGAGGAACCTTCTAAATATTTACCAGTCTTTTGGAGACACATTTGCACCATCGTCCCATAAGGATGGCTTGATTGATACATTGGCAGTGTGAATGTTTCAGATGAGATGGATGAAAACTCCTGTGCGAGGTTCCAGCTGGGCGCAGGAGCTCCGGGAGGATTCGCTGGTACCAGCTGAACTAATCCTGGCAAGTGACCAGAGTAAATCAGGCCACTGAAAGCTCTGTTTTGCCCAAAGGGGTTTACACTGGTGTAATTACCTCAGCATAGTCATAGCAGGAACATTTCCTTAGTCTAGACAAGCTCTAATAGGTAAAATAGATCTATCGTTTGCAACTGAAACATCTCGACCCAGCTGAGGCAAGCGCGGAGCCTCCTGTTCTTCTTTCCGCTTTGCCTTTTCTTCGCTCGTCTGCGCCCGGCTACGGCAGGAATTTGTGTTGGTTTGGAACATCCTCCAGTGTTGTTGGCCTGTGACAGAAAACAGGCTCAAGCAGTCGCTCAGCCCTTTCCCTGCTTGATGAGCTCTGCCCATCTGAATCTTGCACGATTTTAAGTGTTTATTTGACTCCATGCATTGATTTAAACGTACTTAAAGGATTCACTGGCAGCTGCCAAAAGATTGCTTTTAAATTACCAAGAGAAAATTGACTCCCTGACGTTGCAATATTTAGGTGGCTTTCGAACGTCTACATGCTTTTCTGGAAATGTTTCCAGCTTTTTGGCCTGGAGACTCCTTTCTTGCCCCTTGGGAGGCAAGTAGCGAAGGCACTGCAGTCTGCCGGCTGGGGCCAGCATCCTGCTTTCTCCAGGAAAAGAGGATAATCTCTCTCCAAAGACTTCATCAGATATCAAAAGCCATAGTGTGAAATCCATTTTGGAGACTCTGATCTTTGGATAACTCCCTGCATGTTCGGCACAACACGGCACAAGCCCTCGTCAAATCTCCCAGCGCAGTTTTTGGGTTTTCCTTTGTTTCGAAGATACCCTCTGTTTCGATTTTGTCAGGTTGTAAGACCGTCTCTTCAGGCAATTTTCACCTAAAAAAATCTTTTCTTTGTTCCTGATACAAACAGATTATTAAAGGGCTTTAAAAGACTCACCCATTTTTCACTCCGTGTGTTTTGTTCACCTCTTGCTGTTGGAACCGGACCAAGCAACTGGCATCGTGTTTAATATTTCTTATTACTTTCACTGTCGGGTTCTCAGGCGCTTGCCCAATGCTGAAAGATCTGAGCTTCCAACAGGAAGGAGCATGTTTATTTATTTACAAAAACACTTTTCCAGGGCTGCATCCTGTGGTCATACAATCATCCAAGTAGTCCCTGCTCCGATGAGTCATGCCTCTAAATTAAAAGGACCCATGAAGACGGATTTGCAGAATCACACTCATTGCTTCCACAACTGTTTTTTCCATAAACCATAGGGAAAAGTATGTTGATTTTTGGGTCTATAAAACCTTATTTTTACCAAACCAAAGTACTGGGTTCCTTTTTTCTCTGACAGTGTCCTTTATGTTTTAACAAAATCCTTACAAGCTGATAGAAGTAGCCCCTTGCTGTACATTTGGTACAATAGACTTAAAGTACACTCTGTCCTGGGATTCCTGTTTGTACATCGGATGGAACAAAGTACAGGAGAAAACCAAATATTGTTCTTGTAGCTCAGGCTCTGGTCAGACATGCTATCCAGGCTGCAGTGGAGCTTGGTTAAGAAGTTGTCACCCAGAGCCAGTGTCCAACTGCTTCTTCTCTTCTTGCACATCTCCCACCGAAGGTGACTGTGCTCCATCAGATGGGGCAGTGTAATTTCACACGTAGGCATTCCCCAACCTGCTTCTGTCCGAATGAGCCCGTTTCGAAAAGACAAAAAAAATAATTTCAAAAAACCTGAGTCAGATAGTTCTGAATGAGGATCGCTGCTGACAACGGGGCTGGACTGGGGCAATACACTGCTGAATCGAGTGGCAGCTGGTGATGTGCTAACTTGATTTTAGTTGTGCCCTGGGACACCTGAAAGGAGAACGGCTGTCTCTGCATGCTCAGAGAGGCCACTGGAAGGAGTAAGACCCAAACTGGAGAGATACCTGCGGGGACTGGTGTTGCCAGGGAAAAGTGAAAAGGGTTTCAGATTATTATGACAACCTTGGCCACAGCTCTTTCTGTGATCCCCGCATTAGCACATCAAACTCCTGCAGAGCAGAGCTGGAGGCTCTGGCAGTCTCCTGCCTTACCTGAACGTGCAGTCGAGTCCCATGGTAGGAAGCCCTCCCTGAGCCTCTGCAGTCTGATCACCTCCTTCCCAGTGCCCCAGCTACGCAGAAAGAAAAGGGGAAAGAAATGGAAACAGCTGGTAGGAAGTGAGACTAAAAGGAAATTGTCAGGATAATGGTGGTGGGATAGGCTGACCGGGTTGGAAGCCAAAGGAAAAGGATTCCAACCTCTAAAAGCCACCCATATCATGTAGGGTGTATCGATCACTTCTGATACATTCCTGCCAGCACCACTCCAGACCCATGGCAAAAGGTGCCTTTCTCTGCACTTATTAGGAGATTTTTTTTGCGCGCTTTTTTTTTATATTATAATTGTTGCCTGCTGTGGGAAAGAAGAAAAAATAACTGAAGAGCTGAGGGGGAAAATGAAGCGGGGAAAATGAAGCAGGGAACAGAACATGGGACTAGGGAGGGAGAACGCTGAATTTATAAATGTTCACACCAAAATTATTGAAAAGAAAAGGAGGAAAGAACCAAACATAGTTACAAATCTGAATTCAGCAAGGCAGAGCTTTTTGCTAACGAATGCAGAACACTTCATTTACTCCTTGGAATATATTTCTATTTATTTTGCAGATGTTCCTTCTTTCAGATCTTTACTGACTACTTTCTCGACACACACTGACAATAAGCCAGGGTGAGCTTGTCAGCACCGTACTTCTCTGTCCTTCAGATTGAAAAATGAAAGAAAAGTGAGGAAAGGTAACTGCGGAAGGGAGGCTTGTATTGCTGCATCATTTATGCCATCCCCCTTATCCTTGCAATTTCCCTCTTGCCAACAGCTTCATCACTTCCCCTAGTTCCAATGGATGTGGGGGACCTTGTGCAAAGTACAGCAGGGCTGCTCCTGCCGCCTCCTCTGCACTTCTGAAGTGGCTCTAAAGAAAACAGATTAAAGCAGCATTAAAAGCTGCGCTACAAACCCTACCATATTAAGCAAGGCAATTCTTACAGTTGTGTTGGGCTAGCTGAACAGAAGGGGTGCCTTTGAGCTGAACTACATGTTTCGACAGTATGTTGTTCTGAAAAGTGTTGTATATGTGCCGACATCCGCTGTTGGCATGTGTACAGACTGAAGCTTGCCAGCTCCTCCTAATCTGGAAAGAGGAGACATGTAGTGTTAAATACATGTGTCATCACTAGTCATTCCCCCCCCCCAATTTTATCATTTGGTTGTGCAACGTATTTGAACCAAGTCAGCCCATTTAGTTTAGATGAACTTAGGCCAAGTAACTGTACTGGAGCTGACTTCAGAGGCTCGAGAGGAGTTGCTGGAGTAGCTCTTCCATAAGTAAAGGCAAACACTCTGTTATGCTCCTTATTCTGCTCCTTAGACAAAGGCCTTTTGGTAGGGTTGCAGTCAGAGGGAGGGAGGGAGAACCCCTAAGAAAACAAACAAACTATGCAGCTCATTGCATCATCCGACTTTTGACTCCCATCACGTTAAATCTTACAGGCAAAACAGGGCCAGGCCTAAGCAGGGCTTACAAAGGGGACTCCAAGGAAACCCATGCTGCAAGGGATGATTTTGGTGACTCAGTAGGTGACATGGGTTCTTCTGAGTCAGGACTGAACCGGTGCTCTTGCATGACGTTAGCACACCCGAGCTTAGGATGTTTTTCAGACTGAAAGCCTGACTACTCATGCCAGTAAGGGTCCTGGGAGACTTTTGCAGTCATACAGATGGTGATTCCAGTCTTCTGGTTAAAGTCCAGCTGGATTAATTGTCTTCTGCCTCAGAAACTGTCAATTATTGCCCCCTTTAAGGCTGTGACCATGGTCTATACCACAGCCCTGCAGTATGACTGTAGCTGGTTGTGATGCACCTTTAGCTAGTTATTTGGAAGCCAACACCTGGGCAACTGCCTCATCAGCTGCTCAGTATTTAGGCAGGGGTCTCAGGGCTCCCTCCTTTCCCCTGATGATGGCTACAGCACTAATGGTATGTGAGCTCACTCGTTTCAAGCAAGCTTCTCTCTGTCCGCAGGGGCTGTAGGCACACCTTTGGGTTTCTGGGCTGACTTGTGCTGTCTTGTGTGGCTCTGCACCGTACCACCAGCACCCCACTGATCATGGGGTGTGCTCAGGCATTACCCACAGCTCTCTTCTGTTTTTCTTAAGTGGCTTTGGTGTTCCTTGTCTTGTCCAACAAGTGGGCTGATAACGAAAGCCCTGAATACAGTCAGGAGTCCAGGGGACATCTTAGTGGATCCTGGTCCAGACTTTAGCTCTTGAGACCTTCAGTTTTGGGCTGATGTGTTATGGGAGTTTGTGGTCTTAAATCTGTGGTGAGTCTGTTAGTTGTCCGCTTGGCATGCGTATGGATCCAGGGATAATGCGGCAGTAGCAGATGATGCGTTCCTGAAGGCTGTGGAGATGTGGAAGGTGTGTAGTTGCAATAGGCAGCCTGGTAACAGACAAATAGAAGTTGCTAAGAGTTTTGATGACTAGAGAAGAAAGCACAGAAGCAGAGACTTTAGAAGGACAAGAGGAAAAAGTACATAAAAATGCGATCACCCATTTTAATGGATAAACATGAATTATGTTATGAGATGCTTTCATCTTAGTATAGGTTAGCATTCCCCAGCTTTTTATATTTGTATATAAATATTTTTCTTGAAGTAAAGTCAGCCTAATTGGAAGTAAGAGCTATTCTATGTCGTTTATTTTAATACTGTAATATATTTCCCCTAGTTAATCATTGCTATTTCTAAATATAAATTTCCTTTCCTTTTCTTTCAAGTCACTTAAAATGAAAGGGCCTGCTTTACTCTTTGACCTTCTCTAACAAGCAGACCCTTGAAATGCAGCATTTCCAGAAAGCAAGCTGCAGGAACAACAGATGGATTTAGTAAATTACAGCCTGCAGATGAATTGTATGAGGAGTCAGTTTGGGATGAAGGCTTAAAATACACAGAAATTTTCTATGCTGTAGCTTGTTTCTTGCTGTCAAACGCTGCCTGGTAAATGCGTAGCTTGTGTGATGTCGGCTTTCTGTACTGATTGATTTGTAGAAGCCGTTCCATCCCAAATTACCAGCTATTTGGGTCTCAGCCTGCAATCCTGCTCAGCCAGGAGACTCTGTCCTCTAGGTACGTTTCAGTATTTTGCATTTCTTTTATTTGCTAAAGCTATTCTGACAGACTACTTACACTAATCAGCAGATTCTAAAACCTGTTTGTGGTTTCCCAGGGATTTCTTACACAAATTAGTGCATGTGTATGTGCAGGACAGGTGACTTTTAAATGATAAAAATGTAGTTTATAATCAAAGTGCCTTTCTTGTAACAATATTCTTGAGCTAGGTATTTGCTTATCTTCCAACGTGTTAATCCTTTTCAGGATTAACAACTCGTTTTTCAAAAGCGGGGTCTTGATTCTGCAGACCTTGCTGACGTAACTCAATCTTACTGAGTTCCTGAGCTGAAATTGTGTGCAAGGTCTGCAGGAATGGACGTTCACCTCAATAGGTTTCCTCGATATGATTTAGTTGTTGCTCTGAGGTTTGAAGCTCCATAACGTATTTGATAGAGAGTAGCAGCAGTAAGTTGTCATTGTGATCAAACACAAAGCTTCTGTGGGGAAGAATAAATTATTTGCATGGGTGTGAAGAATGCTGAAGGTTATTTGATAAGTTGCATGTTGAGCACTGGGAAAATTTCTGAAAATGGTCCACATTGTTCTTCGAGGTGTCAGAAACTTAATATTGAAATGAAATCATCACTGGCTCTGGTTATTGCATAGTATTATTAAGGGTCTTCTGAAATGAAGAGGTCTAAAACAGCATGGCAATCAGCAAGATCAGGTAGGCTCAGGATTTTTTACGTAAATAAGGATTTCTTTCTACTCTTATATTCATAAGCTGGTCAACACGTTTTACAAGAATTTCCCATGCTGTGTCTGAATTTGCAGTTTTTGAAGTCACTTGCATTTAAATCAGTCGCGTGGCAGATTTCAGTGAACCTCTGCATCAGGGTTTCACATGGAACCGCTGTTGTTCAGTATGGGACTCTCAGGAATGATGTCTGCTTTAGCTAAAATACGATTCCCTTTTGTAAGGAAAAGACACGTATGGTAATACTGAGGATGGTAATGACAACAATCTTGTCAACAGTTGGGAAACTTGTGCAAAATATTCTCAGTGCTGCTTTTCGCTTGCCCTCTGAACGCGGGCTGCAGTATCAGCAGCTGCAGTTCATTTCTGCCCACTGCCCTGGTGCCCAGGTCGTACCGACTGGGGACCTCTCGGCACGCAGCTCAGCTCCCATCCCCAGGCGTGCCCTGGCTTCCTTACAAAGGAAATCAGTGCATGTGGGGGGATGGCTGTGCATGCAGATCTCCTCCTGAAACGGGGACGGCGTGGGGCGAGGGTGTGTACCCAAGGACTGCTGGGTGTCTTGCAGAGAGCATCTGCCCAGCAATGCAGATACTGCCTCTAGGGAACCTTCCTTTAGAAGAGTGTCTGGTGTTGTAAATGCTCTGCTTGCAGAGCAGGTCTCAGCGCTACAGTACTTAGTGTGCTGGGAGCATCCGGTGGCCAGGCTACAGCTGCGATGCTTACACTTGGTAATGGTGTTACAAGACCCCGCAAAATTTTCCCATAACTCACAGGTCCAAGCAGGACTGCCTCTAAGAGAAGCTGCTACGGGATGCAAACTTTAACAATTAACCACAGTAAAACAGCAGCCCTGGCCTGTATGTGTGTTTCTTCCAAGGCAGACACTGCGAGTGAAAATACAATTTATTATTATTATTTTTTTTTTAAATTTTCAAAAGGTCCATCTCACAACAGTTATCTGCACAGTAGGTTTCACTGCATTCCTAGGGCTACTCACATGTAAAAGGGCTGCCGCAATGCACAGTAACCGGAATAGTTTTTCCGTGATGTGATTTGTTACTGCTCTAAGGTTTGCAGCTCCATAATACGAGGAGTTGATGCAGAATATCAGTGAGTTGTCACAGTGATCAAACAGAGTCCTTTTCTTAAGCCACTCGCAGCAAGGCTACGTAACAGTTTAAGATCTGAAGTGTCCAGCTGAAACTCTACAGAGAACTGCTTAGGGAGGCGGAATGTAATTACCCATGTTGGAGCCTGGCCAGGTTTCCAAGGTTAACACCTTTCATCTCGACATCAAATCTTTAATGACCACATGTGGTAAAGACATTTGTTCAACATCTCGTTTGGGAATATAGCATATCCAGAGTTACTGTGCCTCTGGTGTCATGCCGAAGTGTTGGTTCGGTATTGGTCTGAAGGAAAATTGCTCTTAAAGTTGCCAGCAATGCTTCATGGACAACCACGCATTTCCTCTGGAGACTCCTATTGGAGTATAACCAGGACCTACTGGTCTGATTTTTCTTTCCTCCAAATGATCTGATCCTCTGTCCTTCTTAAAAGCTAAGAGCAAACACTGCAATTGCCCTTATTTCCAGGTTGCCAAATAAAATAATTAGAGAAGTAGGCATTGTGATTTTGGAAAGATACATTAGAAAATGAAGGGGACTGATGACAACATGTTCTTGCAGTGCCAATTAAAACACTGCTGAAGAGATTCAGTGCTAATTCCTGGAGATCCAGGAAGACAAAAGGGATTCATAGGGATTCACTCAAACAGAAGTGTCGCAGAAAGGCTCCTTTCTGCTTCTAAGCATATGGAAATACAGCCAGGCGAATAACCTATAGACTGACTTTCTTGAGCAGTACGTACCATTTAGAAAGCAGATGGAATGATCTGAAGCATCTTTAAAGAAGACATTTGTTGTGATATCTGAGATGGTCTAGCTGAAGCAAAGAATCATTAATTACGTCTACCTATTAAGTAGTCTTGTTTAGACTCTATCAAAGACTTCTCTTTATGACCATTGAACACATTAAACTCTCCACTCTATTAATCTCTGCTTAACTGTAACTTTTGCTTAAAAAAATAAAATAAAATAAAAATCTAGGTTATGAGGGTTTGAGGCACATAGAGTAAAAGCACAAAAAGAATGTGTGCATGGGGGCCAAGGAGATCGTGAATACCTCACAGTATACTGAATACAAACTGTATCCGGGCTGTCATTCTTAACGGACGGGCAGAAATACCGCTTCCTCAGCCATAGGTTTAATTGCTGGATGAACCACTGGATCCCAGTTTTCTCTCTTATAATGATCCTCTCCCCATGCCAAGGTGGTGCATAAAGCTTCAGTCGAAGTCTTGGGGTTTTTCTCTTGATTGCACATCCACGATATGAAGGTCTGTTTCAGCACTTTACACCCACTGCTCTTTAGGTGCTTTGCAGTAAAGGCATCTAAGCGTTTTCCTTTTACACGTTGGAAAAGTGAAGCTTAGATGTTGCTTGTACAAAGTTGGTCAGAAACAAAGTTTCTTAGCCTCTCTTCCAATGCTGGTGCTGGAGCGCACCACTACAAAGCGAGGGGAAGTTGAGTTTGCTCATTTCTAATAGCACAGCATGTTCTCAGCCCAGTGTGAACCTTCCTTGGCTCTGTACAATATATTTTTGTTCATGTGAAGCAGCATTTGAAGTGCCATAAAATCCTAACTTGTGAACTGAAGGAAGACAGGGCTAGACTTGGGTTAAATTCTCCCCTTCAAAAGCCTGTTTTGTTTTCAGATTATTGACATGTATCTGTTTCTTATCAGTCCAATTCGTAATCTGCTAAACAGGTCAGCCCCACTTCTGCCTGGCGTCTGTCACATTCAAACATGTATCTGCTATAGGGAGCTTAAATGCTCACAGGTGTTAACGTCACTAGCTGTGTGATTTTGCCATGCCCCTCTTTAACTGTTCCTCTGGACTCTGTGATGGTGTCTCTCCTTAGTGGGTGTAAACCAGCAGGAGTTTGGTGGTTTCTTGCGTGGAGCGTGACCACCCACCGTGGCCGTTTTCTTAGGAAGAACGGCTGTAAGCCAAGAAAGAGAAGTTGTTGAATCAGTCTCTGTGTGAATTTAGAAAAAGATTTGTTAAAGATTTTTGTGCATATAAATTTAGCCCTTGTGAAAGCTTTGGCTGTTTTCCCTTGAGGCATGCACATCCCACCTAGCCAAAGAGAAGCTACAGTAGTAGTACAGCAGCCATTGCCGCTGTGTGCCTCCTCTGTTGTTGTGCTGCATCCTTGTTGAAGAGGAGCAAGAAGACGTCCTCATGTTCTGCGCAGGTCGTGCTGCGGATGCCAGTAACTGTTCAGTTATGATGGTGTATTTTGTGGCAAGATACCATATTCTTTAGGAAAATAAGAACACAATGGCTCTCAAATACTAAATACAGAAAGGAGACTGGAACATCCAGGTCAATATAGGTGATAGATCACATAGAGTTGACCATCTAGAGACTACATCAAGCTCATCTTGGCTATGAAACATAAATTTCTGTTATGAAATATTTTTCCTTCCTCGTGGTTAAACAGATGCATGACTGTATCCAGATGGCGTTTGGGATGTGGTCCCTTTGAACCTTCACCAAAATCTGACCATGCACTTGGTTTCCCATTTTTCTGTCAGTGGCACTTCAGCAATACAAAATGGCTGGGTTGGTACATTTTGGGCTTTTTTTAGCAGTAATAATAAAAGCAGCACATGCTCTTTTTCAGCTGGTGTTCTGCTGTGGCTCAGGACGAGCTCGTGAGCATGCTTTTGATGCGATGAATAGCTGCGAGGCAAACCTGGACCCGCTACCTCATGTCTCCAGGAAAAGGGAAAAGTCTCATAAATGCTTTTGTTTTAAGGTATTGGAAAGCACAAAGTTTCTGCCCGATTCTCATCCCTGATGCTGAAAACCTCTCTGCAATGGGGAGACAGTCGGTACGCCGAGACCCATGCTGGCTCTGGGCCAGGGCTGTCCTGTTCCCCTGTACTCCCCGCTCTGCTAACCCGCTCTCGCCTTTCTTCTCCTCAGGCACTGAGCGTTTGGGGCATAAAATGTCTGTTTGATCTTTGCAGTCAGTGTTTGTGACTTAATGGAGCAAGAGACTCCAGACTGGGCCTGGGGTGAGCCTTGTGCCGGTGGTAGCTGTGCTGTGGCAGCAGCGCTCCGCCATCTCCAGGCGGGTCTTGTGGTGGGGCTTGAGTACTGGGTGGTGCTGGGCGATGGCATCTGTGGTTAACCTGCCTCGGACAGGCTGCCTGCAGCCATGCGGACTCCAGCTGGGATGGTCGATGCCTCGCAGGGCTGTGCTTGGGGCTGAGGCCAGCAAAATGGCCGCCCTTCCGCTCCAGCCTGGTTCCTGCCACTCCCTGAGCGGGAAGACAAAATGGCTGATGGCCAGGCAGGAGGAAGACTGAGAACACAGAGGCTCCTGGCAGCCCTGTTTCTCCAAACCTTCAAACCAGAGAAGGTTAAATGCAGAAAAAGTGAAGTGTTTCTTGCTGGTTTTGACGCTGTGGGGTTGGCTGACGTGAGGCTGTGGGTGTTCACGGGGAGGCCGGCACTGGCCGAGGAGCCAGCTGTCCCTGCAGGGCCAGCCGAGGAGGCGGCTCGGGGACAGCCGTGCCCCTCTGTCCTGCTGCGGGATGAGCTGAGCCAGCCTTTCCCCCCTCCTCCTGCCCCCATGGTGCTTGCATTGGCTTCCTTCCACATCCAGCCGCCTCTGACGGGCTGTTGAATTTCAGTGCGGCGCTGGGGCGGGAGGCCATGCCTCGGCCCGTGCTGCGCCTCGCTCCCCGGTGGCCTGTGCCCAGTCCTGCATGGCTCCTACCCTCCCAAATTTATCCCCAGTCTTGTGGGAATCTAAAGTCCTTGCTCCTGCAGTCCCAAGGCCTGGGTTGCTTTCTGTCTTGTTTAAAAAACAAAACAAAACAAAACAAACCATACTAAAAATTCTAGTTCTCATGACTCCAAAGAAAAGCTTGGAAAAAAGGACCCTGATGTCTCAACCAGAAAGGAAGAGAAAGCCTGAGCACCTTCATCAGTTCTGGGGCTTTTTCTAATCTCATGAGTTTTTTTAAGTCAAATATCTTTTTTTTTTTTTCTCTTTTTCTTTGTGTGCCGTCTGACTAATGACTTTTGTAAACTTGTGTTGGCAGAACTAACAACAGCTTAAATAAAATGACTAATTGTTTTCATTCATCAGCTATTCATTGCAAGAGCAATTATAGTTTCAGCGTTCTGCCCCCAAACGAGGGCCAAATCCTGCAGTCATGTATTATTTATATTACCTGTCTCCCTATTTACATTCTCTAGCACATAGATGGCTCTGTCCAGTGTCCAGGCCCCTTCTTGTAGAACCTGGTTGCTTCAGATCCAGGTCAGGATTTGGGCAATCCAACGTACCTGCATCTCATTGTGATGTCAAGCAAGAAATAAATGACAAACTATTCTTGTAGCTTGATTTGTTCATATGGTGGTAGTGGCTACTAAAATGTTAAGACGCCCTCGCTTGCCTCTTTCTGTTAAGCTGAAATTTAGCACCAAAGGCAAGTTGCCATACTATCGCCAAGACATCAGGTTCATTTTGTGAAGCATACTAAATATTTCCAGCTCATTAGTAATTTTTTTTATTTTCCCACATACAAGATTTTAAAAAAAAAAAAAAATCCCCATAGCAAACCTCAGGTTTCCTTGGCAAAGCACACCCAGTCTGTGGAAAAAACCAGAAATAGCTCAATTTGAAATGGTTAAATGAAAGACTAATCTTTCACCTGCCTGTTTGACATGAGTCGTAGGACAGCCTGAGTAAGCTGCTCTGGGAATGGAGCTCGTGTTGCTTGATGCCCCGGGTAGGGCTGAGGGATGAATCTCTAAAGGTCTCATCGTCTGGGATTTTGTCGTAGTTGTGTGGTTAGAAATCGTACCAGGATGGAACAGCTCAGCAGGGATTTGAGTCCTCTCTCCTCCGAAGGTCCTCTTGTGGTCACATATGCCTGGAGCACAGGGAGTGTTCAACCCGCTGGAGCAGTGGGAGAAATGTGTAGGAACGGAGTCATGTTGCTATAGGCATCTCCATCGGTGAATCTTTATGGCTTTTCACGCCGCTTCGCTGCAATGTGGAAGAGTCATAGAAATTATCTACTTTGGCTCTATCTTAGAGCTGAAATTGAGCCAAAAGGCAGCTTTACTGGATTCTGTTGAATTCTGGGCATGGATTGAAAGTTTGTCATGTTCCCTTGTCCTTCTGGTGGACAGAAGGAAAACTGAGGCTTTGAAAATCATTGAAGTCTAAATAGGGAATTTCTCCTCTAATCTGAACTTCATAGCTCGATCCTATTTATGCTACTGCAAACTACACTTTTGCGTATGATACCCTGAAAGGTACAGTATTCATTCCTAAACCCCTTATCTGCTGCTTGTCCACAAAGCAGCTGTAGTTGGTAGCAAGTAATTCATGGGGGATAAAAAAAAATCAAAGTGAAAATGGTAATCTTAACACTCTATTTCATACTTGGCAGATCTCAAAACACTTCACAAAGTGAAGGTGCCTAATTTTAAATCCTTCAGCCAGCCAATGTGCTAGTTAAGAGGCGAGAGGAGAAGCATTTGTTTGTAACTGAACTCTTAAATGCATGATTTGTATCTTGTAAAGTGGCAGTGTTGCTTTTCAAGGCTGATTAGGAATGGTGGATAGATTTGGGTTCTTACAGCCCTTGAAATGAATGCAAAACATGGCAGGTGGATAGAGAAAGTTGTTCCTATTCCAGTACCTTCCTCTGTGAGTGTCACGAGTAGCGTCTTCTTGAATTGCACAAATGTTGTACCTAGGTTTTGAATATTCTGGAAGTAATACTTAATGCTAATGGGCAGCAAAATGATACGAGAAATATGAATCTCCTAAGAATTTAATTTTAAACGCTGCATCTGACAGCAACGCAATTCTATTACAACATCAAAACTACTTTGCATATATATATATTTCTCATTTTCAAGGCTCTCAATATGATTTATGGGCAGCAATTAACTAAACCTTTTAACACCATGTGACAGAGGTGTTGCTGGACCCATTTATGAACTAGGCAAGCTGAGGCACAGAGATGTCAAATGGAGCTTGGCAGCGATGGTATTGCAAAATGCAGACCAGAACCCAAGAATCCTGAATCATAGCCCCTATTGTAAGAGCTGTCCGTTTATTGTTAGAAGGGAAGATCAATAGAATCCACTGGGCTTGCTACTAAGTCTGGCAGACTTGAGAAACTTATAAAGGCTTTTAAATGCAGAGGGGTTATTTTTGTTAAATGATGAATGTAGGAGGGTTTTAACATAATGCTGAAGAAACACATCTAAACCATGGTGGGATGAGAATCGATGTAAGTCATTAAAAAAAGAAATCCTGCTGGAATGGATTTTTCCTGTTATTCAGCAATGTTTATATTCTGTGCTCCCTTTATGCTGCTCTACCTATGTAACATAAAAGCCTTTAAAAAAATGTAAATGGCAGATGGCTTGTAGGATACTGTACCTTAGTGCTCGCAGACCATGGGCTTCCTTCCACCTGTGGTCAGCAGGAGTGAGACTCTATCGTAGTCTTCAGTGCGAGGGGTAGGTGTGGGCTCTGCATGTGTTTTACGCCTACAGGATAGTCTGGGTTTGCAAATCCCTGCGGGAAGACTGGCCCCAGTGCTCTCGTTGGAAACCTCATGGGATGGTATAACGCTCCTGACTGGGGAAAAGGGGCTTAGAAAAAGGTGCTTCGGTCAAGGTAAAATTTACCCCTACTCAGCTGAGACCACAGCAGTACACAGACCTTGCAGGGTCCCTCAGACACCATGTTCACCCTCAAATGCACCGCTGCTGATGCGGCTGTAATGCTACTGAGGCAGAGCTGGAATCGGATACGACTATCTGCTTGCAGCCATGAGCCCCAAGAGGGTCTGCAAGAGGTGCACTAAGTATCAGCTAACACTGAAATCAGATACAGCAGGTGTTTTAGGAAAAAAAAGGGTGTCTGAACCTCTATTTTACAGCACTCTGTACAAAAGAAGAAATTTATACCGTATCTTGTAGTTTCTTACCTGCAAGTACATTCATATTAGTAATAATGGTAAGAATTCCAGAAGATTGCTAATTGTGGAAGGATAGAAACATGTGAAAAGTTGATAAATATGGCATGGGGACTTGCCATGTGTTTAAATCTTGGAAAGGGACATGCTTTATTCACATCTGAAACTAACAGCTATGTAGTAGTGGAAATAGTACTTTTTTGTTGTTGTACAGAGATTTCTGCTGCATGGCAGATGATTTAATCAGGGGATTTTTTTTTTAATAAAAAAGGAAAAGTAGAATACAGATGTGGGTAATTAAATATAGGAGATCCTGTTTCTGGTTTTAGTGTAAATGCATTTATTATTTGTAAACCTGAGTCATTTGTAAAGGCACACAAAAAAAATGAGCATACGTTTAGAATTATTCAAGTCCTTGTATGAGTGCGAGCAGTACTTCATAAGCTGGTATCAAAATGTTCCCCAGCGATGGTCTGGGCTACCAGTACAGTTATTGCTGTCACTGATAGACATGTTCTGTGTGTTTACTTTCACATGCAACTATATTAAACTCTGGGCAGTATTTTACCCTTTGCAGATAAGTACTTAAAAGAGAATCGGGTAAGCAGATAATATTGCTGAAAATAGACTCAAAGATGTAAAACCCATTCTCAAAATCAAAGCCAAAGGCAAACCAAGTAGCCTTTTAGGACCCTGTAACCCAACACAAGCTCTGCAACCCATAAGACTGGATGGTTTGATGATCCTCTTGTTGCTCTGGGCACCTGATTCAACTCAAAATCCTGCGGAATTGTAAGGCAATCCCTGCCTATTGTTTGCTTGGTGTGTTGGGGTTTGTTTTTTTTCCACTGGCTGAAGGTGCAAAGCAAAATAGGTCTGTGGTCGCGCTCCCATTACAGCCTGTGAGAGTTTGCTTACACTGAAGTCACTGACAAAACCCTCAAGAGCTTTAATGGGGGCAAGAACAGGCTCACCGTGATTTAGTCTAAAGTGTTCAGCTCAAGGCAGAAAGACAGGGGCTCTTTGAAAATGACAACTTGTGGGTTTTGGAGAGGTCATTAACATATTTGTCATGGGGGAAAGAGGGTAAATAAGGAACTTGAAAAGAAAGACAGATATTAATTACGCTTCAGACAACATTGTTGTGTGCTGATGACATACTGTAGCTCTCCAGACGACTATAATTTGCAAGTTGAACCAACGAGTATGAGACTTTACAACAAGCCGAGCAATTAGTTCTTCCTGAGTTGCAAGAGTGACATCATGTGTGCAAAACATGCCTTCGCCTTCAGCTAACAACACATACTCATTTACTCTTCCTGTAGGGTCACTGTTTGCCGTGAAGGCCATTAAATCATACCTCTGATGGATGTGCTAACTTTCAGACTCTAGTGAATAAGGGTCCCTGAAGTGCAGATAAAGAAACACGTGTCCAAAGCACCAGCTATCAACAAAAGCAAGTCCAGTATCTGATTTTACGCCCTATAGCTGGTCTACAAAATTCTTGTATTCTTTTAAATACCTTAAGTTATTTTTCCAGGGTCTTGAAAACCTGTGCCTGTTGAAGGGATCTGACCTGATAAGTGTTTTTTTTTTTTCTTTTGGTCTGGAATTTGGCAAGATGTGGTTGGAAAAGGAGAGCTTTTATGAGCTCTTTATACAGACTTCTGAAAAAAAGCATGGAATTTCTTTAAGTAGGAAATGTAATAGAAATGAAATACTTGAACAGTGATGATAATATGTATTGGTGTGTGTGTGGTTTCATAGGCTGGATCACTTAATGTTTTGCACTGCATGAGTTTATCAAAGAGACGATAAGGATCCGTCTGATACTCAAGGAGGAATAAATTATGGCATTGATCTATAGAGACAATTACATTTATTCTTTAATCAGATACGTAGTCCCTCTGGAGCCACATACTACTTACCTGCAGTAAATTAAGCTTCTGCTTAAGTGCTTTGTAGAATCAAGAGCCAAAAAAATCTCATGAAGATTTTTCAGCTCTTTTGTCTGTTAGAAGTTTGATGCAAACTGTTGTGTAGTTTTTGATATTTTTGCTGGATTAATGAAAAAGCAAAATGGGATATGAATGGGCTTGACTTTAGAGATACATTTCAGTGTGTGAAAAGCTGCTTTATCTTTTGAAGAAAACTGTTACTACAAATGCAAAATGAGCATTTCGCCACTACAGTTTTTTCTAAATATAGCGGTGGGCACGAAGATTTGGCAGAGCAGATGCAGAATGGCGCCACAACTAGCACGGCACCGAGAGCTGAGGAGCCTTGCATCAAACGGGAGCAAGCTTCTCCTGCTGCAGTGAGGTGCCAGACAGGGCTGTACCCCTATCCTCGCTGCCTCTCCCCACTCCTGATAGTGTCTGATGCTCAGTGTTGGTTGCTCCCAGTACGCCTCTGCCTGTCCCGAGTTTGCTGTCTCCCAGTGAAGTAGGTGGGAAAGCTCCTCATTTTAGCAGCAGCCCAGTCAGACCCCTGATACTCCTGTGCTGCGCTTTCTGTTCCGCAGAGCTGTGGAAGTCCAGGGCGGTGACGGCAGCGTAGCAGGATATTTGGATCTGATCACCCACCCCATGCTTTCAGCAAATAATCTATATGGTTCTCGTGTTTGTTGTTCGCCCACATGTTTACACAGTCCTCAGAATCTTCTACAATTAGAACCTGAGGAAAACAGCAACCTGGTCTCTGAAGCCAGCAGGATGTCTTAATAGGAGCTGTTACTGCTGTTATTAAGAATATTAATGATGATCTTGTGTTAACCAAAGGCAGTAATGAATCTCTTGTTGGATTCTGGGATGTGTGACATGTCTTTGTCCTTACAAAGCAGTGACAAAAACCATCCAAGAGAAATGGTAAAGCTGAAGATGGCTGTTAGGTAGAAACCCATATAGCGGGGAGCTGGGCAGCCTTTTAGTCCCCGCTGCCACCGAAGCTTCTTGGTATTTCTCCTGTTTGTGACAACTCATCCCAGCGCAGAGAGACGGATCGCATACAGCGTTCAATTTACTGTTTTCTGCAGTGACGTTCCTGTTTCAGTCGCAGCATTGAAGGAAGGTAGAAATCGAGAATGTGATGGTAAAAGTGCCATGCAGAGCCCACAGGGAGGAGAAAATTCTGAATTCTCTGAAAAAGTTTGAACCCTGTTCCTCAGCTTCAACTGCAGGGACTTTCCTCCTAACTGAAACCTGAGGATCCCTTCACGTGAGCCTATTCAGTTAACTTCTTTATCTGTAGCTGCCAGCACGGCCACAGATGCGATAGGGGAAACCATTGGTTTTGGTGGTGTGGTCAAATGAAGAGTAAGGCATGCTTGCATGAACTGTCTCTTTGGCTAACAAGCTCTGCACAGCCTGAAGAAGCGAACCTCCCACAGAGCCAGAATCTGCCTGCTTTGTGGACCATTCTGCTTGAATTATTCCTCTGGCAATGTACCCCCCGAGCTCAAGTTTAATAATGTAAAGCCGGTGACAGGCTGGTTTAGGTTTTAAGTGCATGGTTTTGATTAATTCGCTACATTTCCAGGGGAAAAAATGTGTAAACTTGGTCTTTACTGAATACTACACCGCTTGCCATGTGTTGTTGACCTACCAAAATTGTATGCCTTTTTTGCCTACCTGACATGCTTCTCCACTCACTGGAGGGACAGAGCTGGGACACTCCACATTTAAATCAATACTTAACAATCTACTTGACGTTGCACAGGAAAACTGAGGTTGTGTAAGAATTAGGTTGGAAGCTTTCAATCTGAAAAAAAAAGAGCGTGTGAGCAGAAAGTGCAACTATTACAAAACATACATTCTTGTCTCCTGTTTGCTTTGCCGTAGTGGCACATGGTATACAGAAGTAAAAGTCATCTCTCTCCTTTCTTCTATATAGATGCACGCGCCTGTGCCCATGCAAATACCCACCAAGCTCCCCACACAGCACGTAAGAGAGAATCTGCTTGGTGGTTTCAATGAAAATGCAGTTTCATAGCTCTAATGATCAACAGCTGGGAAAATGCATGCTTTTCTCCTTCATCTCTAAACTTATTTGAAAGATTTTTGGTTTGTGGCTTTACTGGGTGACTTTCCTGATGAACTGATTTAAAAAATTCATTTAATTTCTTCGAAGACCATAGTGGTTACCATAGAAATATGTTAGCTGCAAAACAAGGAATAATTAGTTTATGTTTGTTCCTTTGTGTCTCCTAATTTCTTCCATTCAGGATTTTTAAGCGTATAATTAAAGGGATTATTCAGCTTTGTGATTTCCCCCCCCCCCATAAATTCATTTAAAGACAAAACTCTGATGTCTGTAGAGCATAAATAATAATGATTATATGTGGTAATTAGTCCAACCTGTTTGTCCACATAGCAGAAAACAATGTGTTTTCTGTCGAAAGACTGCAATGCTGACTAGTGGTCACTCTCAGCTTCCACTGTGGCGTTCCCAGTTATCTGTCTCATCCCTGATGGCTACCCAACGAATTACCCTTACCAAAACATGGTTTGGAAGTGGATCTCTCCAGAGCACTGCAGGACAGCTTCTTGCGTCGTTCAAGTTCTGGGCCAAGCTAAATTTGACAAGAAAGGCGTCAGCAGGCTCCAGGAGTCTCTAAGGTCAGGTGACAGTTGAGCAAGGACGGGGAGTATTGCGACACTGGGATTTCAGGTAGTCATTTAACACCTCTGCCCCGGCAGGATTTGCCGAGTAGGCGAAGTTCTGCTTGTCTGTGTGGAAGGGTTGAAACTTGTAGGACTTCTCCAGCAACACGTGTGATGGATTGGGCTTTTTGCAAACTGGCAGTTTTCCCCTGAACGCAGGAAAGGGTGCAGGAGCCCTTCAGTTCAGGGTAGTTCAGAGGTTAAATCACTTTGCAGCAATTCTCCATTGGGAGAAATGCGCTTTCTTTAAAGCTACAAGATGAATCAGCAGGAATGAGTCTCATCCCAGAGCTATGCAGTCCTGTTCCCTTTCTCCAGTCCAATCAGTCTTGAAATGTTCCATACTGGCTAAGTGGGGGGGAAAAAAAAAAGCAGGGTTTTGTTGCACATCAGACCTGCAGTTTGGTACCCAGGATGCTGCCTGTGGAGGTAAAGGGTATGGCCCCATGCTCCTGGCACCCTGAACTCATGTCCTAGCCTTTGGACTTCTCTATGGAAAAGAGAGGGATGCTGCCAGAACTTGATCTGGCAAGTAGATTCCAACAGCTCTCCTGGATCCAGCCTTTCAGGAAAAATAAGAACAATTGGTATCTTTTGGCTTTCAAAGCTTTCGAGGACTCACGTCTGAGCTAGGTTCTGAGATGCTTTTGGCTTAGACAGAGGGGCTTTGGGTATTTTGTCACCTGCAAATGGATGGGAATTCTGAGGATTACTATTTTGGGTGTTGGGTTTTAAAGTCTACGTTAGTCCCACTTTACGCATCTTGTTCTTTCTTTGACCACAATTTTCAACCTTCTCTTTCTCTCAAGCATTTTACGTGCTCCATATCACCTGGAAACAAGTAAATTTTTTTTTTTCCCCCAGAAAATGTCACAAATTACTCTGTGTGTGTGCAGGTGCTATATATATGCCGTGTATGTGTGTATATGCCTCTGTGTATATGTGTGTATGTGCTTCTTGCCAGGCCAGTGCCAGCTATTCAACTGTTTGAGAGCCCGATGCAAAAGACAGTATATGAATAAAGTTCATGGGAGTGTCCTGAAACCCATTTTCCGCTCTGCTCACCCTGAACCCACCCGTGCCTTTAATTCAAAACACAGCTATTTATTGCAGGGCCTAAATATGATTCCACCGAATATGAAAGCCCAAGCCGGGCCCGGTCCATGGGCTGGGACGGCTGTGAGTGACACAGCCCATGCTGCGAATTGCTTTTTCCAGGGGATCCACGGCCACTTTCGCCCGTGGGTGCCGCCGGAGCCCCCCACCCCCGTGGCTGCTCCCCGGGCGCGGAGGCTGCGCGGGCGCGGGGACGCTGCGGAGCCCCTTGGCAGCCAGAGGCAGCCGCGCTCTTTCCCACCCGGGATTGTTGGGAGAGCTGAGGCTAAAGGCTGCGGGACACGGAGGGAAGGTTGGTGGTTGTGGCTTCCTTTCGGAGCCATCCCACCGCTTGTCACGACCTGTTTTCCCGCAGCTGGTACTGGGGAGGGCTCAGGGTGTCACCCGTGCTGGGGACACGGCTGGCTGCGTGGGAGCCCTTGCTCAAGCGGGTGCAGGAGCCGTGAGGGCTTCAAGCGATCGAGGGGCAAAGCGCAAATTCCTGCTTCTCTCTGACGACCCCTTCCAAGGGTTCTGGTCTTGTACGAACCTGATTTGCTCTTTGACATCACCTCTTGATATCCAGTGTTGGGGGTTTTTCTTGTGTTTCGTGTACGTGCACGGCTTAAGCTTCTTGAAACATAAAATTAACTTCCTAATGCAAGGCTGACTTTTGCTAATAGAACATAATATCCAGGAAAGGACATTCAGGATAGAGCATTCCACTTAATGCAATTCTTGCACAATTGAGTTGTTTACCTTAAACATTATTGTGAGGAGTAATAAAAAAAAAAAGTAAAGAAAATTCTGGTTAATAACCTGGGCAAAACAATTATCCTGCTAAGACTCTTTATTGAATCATGTATGCAAAACCCAGAAGATTTTCATAACAGATGTATTTAATCTTGATGCAATGCTTGGTTTTAACCCCACAGTGTCTCGCAGTTCAGTCCGAGCTGGACTAGTTCTGGTGCGCTTGAATAGAAGACACTGAGCCAGAAGCCTCTGGGATCACAAACAAGACTTTGCTGTTGTGGAAGCCCCTCAAAGTCTTGTTATTGTCCAATGGTAACCATGATAATGAAGGCCTGGAAGATCATTTCTATAACAGCTGAATGGCTTGGTTAGTTTTCGCAACTGTTTGCAATAGGCTTTTGGAAGCTCTCCCGGTGTTTATTGAAATAAATGTCAGGGTAAAACTATTGTGTTGTTTGTGTCATAGATGTAAACTCTGGCAAAAGAATAACCTAGTGGCATGCATTGCTCCAGAGTTTTACCCTTCTAGGGAGAGGGCAGCATCTGGCAGCTCTCCCTGCTCTTTGGTTGCTCTTCAGAGTAACACTGCTTACACTTGGCTCCCGCTCTCGCTAGTAGTAGCGGTCAAGTGTCCTGGAGCACAGCAGAAGCTCGAGTCTGCGGAGCTGCAGCAAAGACTGGCCATGTGGAAGCAGAGGTATCGAGAAAAGGCTCCCCTAAATGCAAGTGTGTTCGACTTTACTGCGTCGTAGCCCATGATGCGGTCAGGTACAGAGCACTAGATCTCAGAGCTGGCAAAGCGGTAGCGGGTGACCTAGGCAATTTCCCCGCTTCACAAAGGAAGGTTCTCCTCGCCAAATATTTATTAGGGCTTTATCGTGCTTGCTTTTGAATTCTCCAGTGAAGGAGTTTCTACAAATAACCCTTTTGCCCCCAAACTATTTCATATTCTAATTTTCTTCTTTAATTTTCTTTCCTCCATATTGAGCCTATATTTCTTTTTATTCACTTTTCTATAATTGCTCCCAGTTATCCATCCTATCCCATCCTGAATGCTTCCTTCCCCTCTGTGAAGCTGATACCTGTCAGATATCCCCTGACTGTTTCCTTTGGTCAAAGATATACATATGCAATTCCTCTAATCTTCCCTCTACCATCCATTCCCTCGGGCTCTTCATCATTTTGCTAGCCCTGCTCTGAACCGCTTCCCATTTATCAATACCATTTTATGATGATTTCTGTACTGCTCCTGCTGCCTTCCTGGCATTATTCTCTCCCCTGCCCGCGTACATGCAACCCACGGAGGTCGTGTTTTGTGTATAGACCTGGCTGATCCCCCTTCTCTTCGCTAAGGAAGCTTTCACCACCAGAGAATACTCTGTCCCACCGTGTAATCACATACTCTGCAAGCGGGAGTATGGTGTGTCAAATACTACTTGCAGTTAAATATTTACCCAGAATAAGACATTAGTGGCAAACGTGACTGGTGAGGGAAGAGGCCAGTTTTCCCTCATCACTTGAAAATCCTTTTCTGAAGACTCCTTTAGTGTCCGAGATCTTCACTTGCCTGGTTCTTTTGCAGGCAGGAGCAGAGAGCAGCAGCAGTCACTGAGGCACAGCTAGAAGTCACGTAACTTGCTTTTAAAATCACTGTTTTTTTTCTCCATCGATATTGTCTGCTGAGGGCAGAAGACCAGAGTCTGGGCTTTCAGTGTGTCTGTCCTCTGCGTGCTGGGATTCTTGCTATCACGGTATTTCTTGCGACAATAACGGAATGGGATGCATTTCTGCAGTGTATGTGCCTGTGTTGTTGTTTCAAGGGCTTTTAAGCTTATCTGGAAAATAAGCAGTTAGAATCTACAAGTGAAGTTGGTTTTGGGTAAGAACATTTTGAGACTTGACTTTGCCTTAGTCTCTTTGATATAACATTCAGGTTTCATGCTGTAATGGACAAGGAAGATTGGAGAAGTATATGTTTAGAAGTCTTTTTATAGTAAACAAATTATGTTAATATGCAGAACAGAAAACAACTTTTCAAACCACTAAGTGCTAGTAGTGAAATGGAATGACCACCAAGAATTTCATTTCTGAAAATAGACCACCAGGGAATTATATCTCAAAACGTTTTGCCAGCTGAACGTCTCTCTAAAAAGTTAATCTTTACAAGAACAAAATAAAAGGCTTGAACAGTAAGTCCACATGAAATAATTGTGTAAGTAAATATCAAGCTAGTTAAGGGAGCAAAACTTGAGTGAACCTCATGCACGCAGCGTGTGGGAACAATAAGCCAGACCGTGACTGAAACGGGTGGCCAGACCCTCCTTTGGGATAAATTACTGGCATAATGTGTGGATTTGGCCCAGGCTTTATGGTTACAATGTCTTGCTCCTGGTTGAAGTGCAGGATGTTCTGTTGGTTGTTTGCCTTTGCCTTGACCAATGCTGAGAAGAATAAGGGAAGGATACGGGTGGAAGGCAGGAGCTCCTGAGACAGCAGTGGCTTTGCTCGAAGAACATCCAAAACCAGAATTAATTTTGCTGCCTCTTTGTCAGTTATTGTAACTCATCTTTTTGCTACTTAATTTGTTCTTTTCTCTTAGTGCTTGGAAAGGCTGATCTCAGAAATGACCTCTCTATAATGGACAAAATCTTAATGTTCTTGTTGATGCTCAGATGTTATATTGATGGAGGAGCTCTGAAGATGGTGGGAGAGCGTAAGGGACAGCCAGATGGTGGGTGGGAGTGGAAACATCATGACATAAGATCTGAGAGATCTGTCAACGCTTTTTTTTTTTGTATTGTTGTGTTAGACAAAGACTAAGAAAGAAAATATGAGACCAAGTGTGCCATGGAGATCCTTATGTGGAAAAGTACTTTGTCACTGGAGCTCCATCATTCTTGCTCGAGCTAAGCCAGTTCCTGCAGAACTCTGTGGGTTTGGAAGTGAAAAGCAATCAAGGTGGACTTTTCCCTGTTCCCACCATAGATCTCTGTCAGCAGAGTGGTATTGCATCATCCCTGTGGACCTTCTGGGCCAGGTTGGCCACTAACTGTTGTTGAGGGTTTAAAAATCCAGAAAATTGTATCATTACAACATCCATGAATCTGCAGTTGAATTGTGCTTGGTTAAGTGTTTGCTTTGATCTTCTCAGAGAACCTAACCATAGCTGGCTGTTTAATAAGCAAGGAAAAGACTTCTCAAGTTTTCTGACCCATCCCCTGAACCGCTACAGGAAAAACTACCTTTCTCATTCTGGTGAAAAATTTTTTAATGTGTTCTTAAAGACTTCCCATGATGGGAGCTCTAGAGCTTCTCCAATCAGCCTGTTCCAGTGCTTCTCTCTCCCTATAGGGTGTTCTTGAAGCCTAACCAAAGTCTTTCTTGCCAAAGTTTGCCTGTCCACCTCATTATATGATCTGTGGATGTGCCCAATAAACTGTTTTCTTGTCTGGATGCCTTTTATGACTGTGATTGTGGTGTTCCCTTGCTGGTGAGCAGGGGCTCAGTGTTGAGCTGAGCTCAGAAGCCTCAATTTTCTCAGTCCTCTCCGAAGGGCCTTATTTTCAGGTTGCTTGATCATTCCTCTCTGACTTTTGCACTCTCTCCAGCTGCTGCATATCTTTCTTGAAGTTGAAGCCCCAAAGCGGCTTGTTGGTAGAGCTGACACCGCACTGATACTGAACATAGCTGATGCATTTCGTCGTGTATCCTGCAGGAAAAACTGCACATTCACTTTTTTGGAAATAACCTGCAATTATTGACTCCTATTCACTATAACCCTTTCACAAGGTGCATCTGCAGGTGTGTTTTACTGCTTCCTCCTTTCATTTATGACACTTGTCCATATTGAACTTCATCTGGTTTTATTTCTATTGTAAAGATCATGTTCAGCTTCAGGGCTGTTCTCTGATACGTGTGCAACGGCTTCCACGTTCACATCATCTGCAAATCTAAACGTGCCCTTTCTGTTGTATCATCTCTGATTTTAGGGAAAACGTTGAACAGAATTGGATCTGAGACAGTTTCTGTCAGAACTTTGATGAATCAACGTGATAATGAGTTGTTGATGGTCACCCTCGGGGTATGGCTGGATACCCAGGTACCTGGGAATGGGTAGTCACTGTGGCACCCATGCTTGAAGAATCACTCAAACCTTATGAAATCGATAGGGCTAAAAGTGGCCAAGTACCCCCATCTGATCTATCTAAATCTGAGGCTCTTTTGTGCCTGCAAAATTATGGTTGTTGCCAGTTCAGAACGGGAGTTACTGAAACCCCCTGAGGGCAAAAACATTGCCTTCTTTGGGAACTGGAAACAACCCGAGAGCCACAGTCTCACGAGATTTCCAGCTGGTACAAACTAGCTTCTGTGTGGGTAGGAAGCGTTGCGGTAGAGGGATCTGAAGATGAGAAGGGGCAGAAAACTTTTGAACGTCAAGTGTGAACCAAAGCACAGTGAAGTCGATGGAAACTCTCTGACTGGTAGCTCATGGCCACGTGGAGGGCTGTTAAAAGAGAAGAGCAGAGCAAGAAAAAAATATACTGTTGAAGCAAAAAGATTGTTAAGATAGGAGAGGAAAATAGATTTCTGTAGAAACATCGAGGGCTGTGGAAAGATATCCTTCCAAAGGCTACTTGGAAATGTTTAGAGAAAGCCCTTTCCAGTTAAGTAATAATGATAACACAGGACCTGAAAGAGAGCGAGAGAGGAGGTGGAACAGAATAAAAACAAAACAGAAATACAACAAATTTAGAAAAATCAAACCAAACAAACTGCTTGTCTTCCTGAAACTCCAGTTGTTATGTACCAGCCTTCCCACGTTTTAGAGTTTCTCTTTTGAAAGTTTACTTTCCCCTGTCTGGGTAGCGAGCACATCATCAGTGCCGCAGGGAGAACTGCCCAGCCGTCTGCAGCACAGGGGACGATGGAGCCGTGGGCTCCGTCTGCAGCGCAGGGGACGATGGAGCCGTGGGTTCTGTGTGTCTTTGGGACCCAGTGCCGTGCAGCTTCCTTCCCGTTCTCCTCTTTACTTGTGCGTTTTGCTCCCATTCAAATAAAAGTGCTGTGATGTTGCTGGTTTGGTGCAGCATTTTCCTGGAACAGATAAATACTCTGCCTCCTGTCTTGTTCTGCTAATTGCTATTAAAAGTGGTGCTGTTGGTGCCTTTTGTGGACCTGCCTGTGTACACGTGTTTATATAAAAGTCTGAATGCAGAATTCGTCTATCCTGTAACATTTTATCAGCAGCAGGGTAGCAATTGGAGGAGAATTAGTCCCTAGCTGCTGTTTGGTTTCTAGAGCCCGTGGACTGACTGCTTGTTACAATAATGAGAAATGCAAGTAAGCAACATCGCATCAGCACTTGCAGTCCCACTTTCTATTGCTGTCATCAAAGGGTTTAGGAAAGTTTGCATTCCGAGTAGGTTTTTTTTTTTTTTTTTACAATGCACATATGCATCTGCCCAATACTGTCTGGGAAATCCTGTACTGTAGATAGCAACTTATGGGTAAGGCATGATTTGGGTTTGGGCACTCGGTTCAGTGGTCGTGGCCAGGCGAGAACCAGGATTGGAAGCAGAAAGTCAAGCAAAGTCCAGATGACCCAAGAAAGAAACGTGGCTGGGCGCTGGATCATAGCCAGAAAGCTAAAAAAGTGATGTTGTACCACCCTGGTGTATGAAGCTGATGTGGATTTTAACCAGAAAACTGGAATCATTCCGACTCTCAAAAAGCACTTAGAGGGAACACACTTGGAGGATGGTAGATGCCCACACTTTGCAGATGATTCTCATTCATTTCTGCCTTTTTTTTTGGTTTGGGGAAGCGGAAGCTTTGTACTGGCTAAAAATAGCAGTACTTACAACCACTTACACACTTTCATTGTATTGCAGGAACAGAATTATTGCTTTTAACCTGGATTTCCAGCTACAGAAGAGCGAGCATTGAAATCTGGAGGTAAAATTTCATGGTGATCTCCTAGCATTGGATTTCATGCGGTACTTTCAATTTTACCAGCCACACAACAGGCTGGATAAAACTGATAGTGATAAAATTAGCAAGAAATGTGTTGCTATAGAGAATCCTGAAGTAGCATCGATAGGAGCCCCAGGAACACATCAAGGGGTTATGAACAGCCTCTATTGTGGCCAAAAATAAAATATTTACACAATACAGACCCTGAAAGTGAAAATCACAGAAACATTTGGCAGAAATGAGAAATTAATCAACTGAGAAGTGACATTTGCAACCTAAGAGTAACCTTTTGCTTTTAAGAGCAAGGATTTTTTTTATTATTCCTTTTTGCTTTGTTTTACTCTGTTTTGCTTTATATTGTCACTCCAGGCTGGAATAAAATAAAGCCGAGGGATTGTCACAAAATCTTTGCAGCTTTTATAGCTCTTGTGTAGTTTGAAGAAAGACGTAAACAGGAGATACTGAGCTGGCCTTATCTGAGTGCCAACTTTCACTTCTAGTGAACACTCAAAATTTGTATTTTGCATAAGATGAAACGCAACTATATGTTATATTAAAGGATCTGACCTTATTATTTGTGTGCCTAGCTGTATGTCAGATTTCGTCCTACACTTGGAGGCTATTTTAGATGTCCAAGAAGTACTGAGGTTTCAGAGTACTGCTTCAAACCTCCAGGAAGGCTTTGGTAAACAGGTTATAAACGCTCGGTACCGGAATAATCTCATCATACCAGAGTACTGGATGGCATCTTAGCATTTTCAAGGTCAGGTTGGACGGGGCTCTGAGCAACCGTGATCCAGTTGAAGATGTCCCTGATCATTGCAGGGAGGTTGGACTAGACGGCCTTTAAAGGTCCCTTCCAACCCAAACCATTCGATGATTCTGTGATGGTCATTGGACTTTGCTTATCACTAGATTTTTTAATTTTTTTTTTTTTTATCCACTGGTAGGTTGCCGATTATACAGTGATTTAGATCACATGCCCTTTTTCGGTGTTCTTCAGGAATATTTTTTTTTTGTCTTTCCCAAACCCACTGCCATACAGCCCTTCCTGTACCTGGGCGCCTGGGGGAAGCTTACTGGAGAATGGAGTGATAAATTTGGAAAAGTCTTCAGCCTAGTAGTTGATGTCTGGTTCACATTTTGGTTATACGGACAAGTTTTTTTATCAAAATTGTGCTTTTTAATCCTTTGTTACAAAGATTGAGAAACCATTGGTTATAGTTAAAACTGAACTCTATTGACCATGAGGGAAGGAGAAGGCTCTTGAAGCCATCAGATTTTTTCCAGAAAGCAAAGTTAGTCAGGGTCATCATCTGGATTTTATTGGATTTATTTATTTCACTTCATTAATTTTTAAAGTTTGGTTGCAAAGAAATATATATCCTCTTTGGAACTGCATAAGCATCGGGATGAATATTTAACACGTGATTCCCAGCAAGATGGGGTTTTGAAACACACAATGTTGTAGCTATTACAAATTAATGAATGTTCTCTTAAATATTTCTGGTTTATATCTTTGCTTCCTTAAAGCCTTGCCAGTATAGGGGGAAAGAAAGCTTAATAAAAATAAGCAAATTGCTTTTCGGTTTTCTAGAAGTGACCGATTTCTGCAGACATTTGAATGGCTCTTCCAGCCGTGCTGGGAAACCCGTGCATGGATCTCATGGGCTTCTGAATCGGGCCCTATGGTCTGAAATTGAACCTTGTGTGAGTTGTCATAGTCCTGCTGAACTCAGCAGAGCTTTGCTCATTCCCACTACCTGATGATGTAGTCTTTTTTCCCCAAAACGAGTGCTTAGTTTTTTATAAACTGAGGCACTAAGTGTGTTAGAGGAGCATCTGCACTGCAGACTTCACCTGAGCTCTGGGGTTCGGTAGAAACCCCACCTCTCCAAGGGCATGGTCCCCAGAGCCGTGGGGACCAAGCAGTGAAGGCTATGGGGGATGATCTCCAGCCAAACTACGGGTCATACCATCGAACCCGCCTGCGGCTGTTGGTTTGAGGGTGTATAAGCTGAGTCCTGTATCACAGCATCTTGCAGCAGCTATTGCTGGTTGCTGGCAACGAGCCTGGGGCTAGATCACAGCAGCAACGTGGTAATGACAGACAGGGAGAGGCAAAAACAGAAAGAGGAGGACTGGATGTGTTCGGTTTGTAACCTGGTAGGCATCTGTTTTCTCCAGCGCAGAAAACGTTTGGCTCTTCTCATCTAGAATTAGTTGGAGAATGATCCCGACTTCGCTGAGTATTCACCTGATAGCAGCGAGAAGGGGAGAACGGACAACGGGGAGCAGGGCTGCTCGGGGAGCTCCATCCGTGACCGAAGGTCCCGTACAGGACCCTGGGCATTACATCAATTTTAAACCCCTGTTTCTCAAATTTTAGCTTGCTGCTTTAGTTCTGCTTCCATGTTGCAATCGCCTCACGTGATAGTTCAGAAATTATTTTTCTACTAAAAAACCAAGAAAATAAATCATGTGCTAAATGCCAAAGAAGTGTGTGAATCAGATATTTCTTTCACTTTTATATGTTTGGTTGTGCTTTGGTGCAGGTCAAAGCCAGGTCCAGAAGCCCACGGCTGCTGTACAACACGCCAGCACGGCTGGATGCGTTGTGATCAGCTGTAACTCACGGAAAGCGTATAAAAAATTATTACTAAAGAAGCATGAGAAAGAAAAAGATTTCAGTACACTCAACCTATGAATTTTAAAAGTTTCCATTGTTTACTTATCTAATTAAGAATCTATCTCCATATAGGCACATGAACGGCAGGTACAAATATATCTAGATGTCTATCTTTGTTCCACTGTACGTTTGCCTGCAGGTCTCTATAGATAGAAACATAAAACGGCGTGTATATCCTGCTGGCTTTTGAAACTTACAGAAAATTACCAACAGTTTCTTTTCTCTAGTTTGCTCAAATGCTTGTGGTTAGATATTCTGCAAGTATAGAATTCAAAAAAAAAAAAAAGAAAAGAGAAAAAGACAAAAAGATTCAGACACTTTGAAAATTAGTTGCTTTGTTAAAAATGCCTTTTTTTTCTTTTTAATAAGCCACTGTATTATTTTGATTGTCAGCCTCTGCGGGTCCTAGTTGATAACAAAATTGGGTAGTATTGCTGATAAATATGAATTCAGAGCTGGAGTCACGTACAGTGTGTGGCACCTGATGGCTGGAATTTAAGAGCGATACGGTGGGGTTTACAGAGCAGGGCTGGATTGCCTGGCTCTTCCCGGCAAAGTCTGGATACAATAAATGAAGCTTTTGCTTAGAGCACACAGAGTTCTATTGCATCTTGTTAACGGTCTCAAAATCCAAACTAAAAGGAGAAGCCGAAAAAAAATTGAGATTGAGGGCTATTCCTTGTAATTATTTTATTCAAATAAAAATCAAAACATTTAGTAGCAGCACTTAAACATGAAGAGTTAAATAAAAAGGGAAAATTCCTTAATGAAATTGTACTGAATGAACATAATGAACAGAAATCATATTTAGTAATTGAATTAATCGGACTTTCTTATCGCTTGGCTAAATTTGATTATCTTCCTGATTGTCCATTAATATTCAAAATCTACAAAGAGTATGAGCACACCTGGCCTTATTATTTGCTAAAACAAGGCTGAATCAGTGGGGCCAGTACTTTGAATGTAATAATTCACGTCAGTACTTGAAGATTCAAAGGAACAAAGATCTGTCATGTGCTATTTTAAGCAGTCTCACTTCGAAAGTTATTCAAAAATTGGCCATAGACTAGTAGTCAGTTAAAACAAACCTTTCACTCTTGTAAATTTATGATGCTGTAGAGCTGTATATGAACAACCAGTGTTCCCATTTTTTGTTTTTTCACTGCTGTGTCATGTAATACTGATTTAATTCACTATTATTTCTAGTCATGAATCTACTGGGTTTTTTTTATTCTTGGTACTGTTAGGTTTTGTCTTCCGCATTTTTTCATTATATAAGTCCATTTCTAATGACATTGGTACGAATTACTACAAAAAAGTTAATGGCTTACTCCTGATATCCTCAAATAACTGCCTGGGCAATGATTTCAGTGACAGGAGGATTCCTCCAGCTTTCTCTTGTGAGAGGAAAGCCCTGATTCAGGAAAGCTCTTAAGCACGAGTATGAAGTAAACCACTTAGGTCCCTGTGATCTCAGGGGAATTTCAGTACCAGACCAGTGCGAACATATTGTTTATATTGCATTTGTCAGCTGCACCGGAACAACCAGTTAAAATCCAGCTGGCAAAATCCATCCAGTCTTGTGGGGGGAAAAAAAACTTCACTAAATTTACAAAAATTGATATAGAAACCCATGAATTTATCTGAAAGGGTTCTAGCTCGGAAATGAAGACGCAATACCCAGTATTTTAAGGGGATAATGATTTGCTGAGTTTCTGTTCTTCCAGCTGTGTGCTGAGGGGTTGAGCCGTGCATCAGGTGTCTAAGGAACTTGCAGGTGTTTTTCTTCTTCAAACTTACTGGTTATTACAAGGAGCTCGAGGAAGGCTTTTACAAACAAAGTGAGCTTATGACTAGCCCAGGTCTGAAATCCCAATTCTTATTTAGCTGCAACTGGCTAGCCCTCTTGTAGGGAACCTGTTCTTTTTCTCAATTGAATGGTTTTTAATTTTCAATTTACTTCCACGTGTATTACAGCATGCAAGCTGAGAACTTGCTTTCTGTGAGCATTCACTGTAGGGGCTCACACACATCAGTTGGAAAGATAAAACAAAAAAACCCAAACAAACAAAAAACCCCAAAAAACAAAAACAAAAACAAACAAACAAACAAAAAAACCAAAAAACCCCAAACAAACCAAAAATCCATGAGAACAGGCAGAATCCTACAGTAACAGATCTGCACAGCGTTGTGAGTCTCTGTAGCTGTGACCCATTCCTGGGCTTGGATCTGCAGCCTGTAAGGAGGTGAAATGTTTAGCTCTGAGGTGCCACGGGTATTTGAGAGGAGCTCACTGCCACCGTCTCATCAGCTGCGGGTTTGACATTACTGACATGCAGGTAGCCCTAAAATCAATAGTTTTGAAGGTCAAACCCTGTGTGGTACTGAGCACTCTCCCCCACCAGCTGGGGACCCCCATCGCTGTGCAGGATACAGCCCAGGAGAGAAGTTCAAATAATCTCCTGGTCGTGTCTTGGCATGGTGGTTTCATGGTAACGGATCAAGGTGTTGATATTCTCCAAGGAGAGCGTTCCTCCTGAAGGACCGTGTCTCCTGCATTGGGTGTGCATGCAGAACTGCCTCCGGTTTCGGTGGAAGCTCTTTGTGTGGACTCAGTTTGGGCTGTGAGAGAGCTGATGGCGTGAATTTGGGATCCACAGTTTTGAGCAGAGTTTTGCCTGAATGAATGAGCTGAAGCAGTTCTAAGTTATTCACTTATTAAATTGTACCATGGAGCTATGAACTAGCTGCATCCCCCGATATGACTTGGGTTTAGCAGAGCTCTGGGAGACCTCTTTTTAGCAGAGTTTTTGAAAAAGATGGTTTGCATTACACTAAGGAAAATTGAGGCTTTTTTGTGTACACAGTGGTGCTGTAATGCGACATTAGGGGTGGTCAAAAGGAGAAGGTATCGCAAGCGCGCGAGAGCAGAAGGGGATGCTGGAGTTGGAGATCTGCTTGTGGCAAGGAAGGGACTGAGCAGGGCCCTTTGGGCTCTTCACTTCACACCTGGAGACCTGGGCTGGAGGGTAGGCCACCGATCCATGGATGGTTGAGCTCCTTGGAAGGTGTTTGGTCAACTGGTTCGACTTTGTCCAAAGTTATGAGTAAAAAGAAGTTTGCAGGGGTTGATCTTTGAGACAGGAGGAAGCGGCATGCTGTTGGCTGGCAGGCTGTGTTGTGAGGGAGATGGGCTTTCAGTTGCAATTTTGGTTGATTGCTTTGGCAGAGCACTTTGGGAAGTCTCTTACAAATGGGACAATTCTCACCAGCACGTCTCAGAGCCAGGCTGGGTGTTGAGGTGTGGTCCTGTCCTCTCAGCTCGCAGCAGGGTCTGTCTGCACCATTCCCACCCAAATCAATTTGTTTTCATTTCTGCTGCAAACCAGTCCACGCTGGGTGGGCAGAATGCCTCCCAGCTCTCCTTGCTGCAGGTTTCTCCATCGGGCTTTGCAGGTTGGAGGAACCGGCAAATGGGCACGTCGGCATCGTCCCCCGGTGGTGTCACCCGCAGGGGAGAGCATAGCCCGCAGCCGGGGCAAACCCAGGATGGCTTAAAGCCATTTTCTCCAGCATCTAGTTTCTTTTGCAATTGTTTGGGTAGTTCTGTTAGTGAAAATCATAACGAAGGAAAATTTTAATTTGAACAGTCAAACAGACATGCACACAGAAAAAAGAAGAATGATCTGGAAAAAAAATCCCCCAAACTCCTTTCGCCTGCCACGCAGCGAGAAATGGAAATAAAGGTGGCCACTGCCTGTACTCGACAACGCTGCGACATGTGATATTTTCGGAGGTATCTCGGGAGCATCTACCACATTTTACAGCATGTGAGGCATATCATCTGGAGCCGTTTTGATCTCCTGTAACCTGTTCACAAATGCATATATTTCATAACAGGCCCTGCGCCCCGATAAGGATCTCTGAGTTTCTTCTGCGCGGTATCTGCAAACAATTCAAAGCTGTTCCACACAAACAAATGTGAGAACCCCCTGACCACAGACTGCCTTTAGAGCAGACCAAGATTTGATGTTACTCATATCTTCCAGTACCTGTCAGAGTTCAAACAGGAAACCTGGTTTTTCCTCTCATGTCAACAACTTTTTTTTTTCCTTCTTTTTTCTGAACAGGCGTTCGGCAGCAGGCTCATGCTCGAGCGGTGGAAGTCCTGTATTTCTTCAGGACAAACAAGTACTTGCTCTGGTACGTCATTGCTGACATTAACAAGAGCTGAATATGTGGTTTTCGGTGATCCTGTGGGTGCTTCTATAGAAACGGACTTATTGGCTTTGAACAATCACACAAAAAAGGAATTCATTCATACAGGATATAGGTAACGCGCAGCCGAGGGCTCGCCGCAAATAGTGCTTTGCTTGGGAAAGGTCAGAAAAAAAACGGGTACTCTTTCTCCTGGTGCCGCTATATTTTGTGCTTACACAGTAACACTTTTTAGCACTTCAGCCTGTTTGTCATTTATATGATATCCTGCTTGCCCAGCAATGTCATGTGAAAAGTTTGAACAGAATAGATATTCGTATTTACTGACGAGGAAGTTTCATCCGAGCATCTCAACCATTAATTAATTAACATGTCCCCAAAAAGCATGAAAAAAGCCTCATGCCCAGGTCAGAGGTTTGACCGTAGTCACTTAGGTATGTTTTGGCACTGCTGGGAATAGGAATTAGGATTATAGCTGACATACATCCCCTTTAAGCAGTACTCATTACTAATCTTTCATAATGCTGATCAATAAACATAGTGAAACCTGAAACTCTCAACACTTTCCAGTCCAGGGTTGGAAATGCTTTAGTAACATTTAACTTCACCTCCTTACGAATGTGGGAAGTGGAAGTTTATAGTGGAGAATAATTCTTGACATCAACTAATGTTTGCGACAGAAAACACTGGCTATCAAGGAATGGTCTAGTTCTGAGGATCATTTTCCCCCGTTTGATTTATGCTTGACAGATGCGAAAACCATCTCAAATACAGCTGCGTTAAGAAAAGAACACACAGGCATTTCCATGACTTTCATCTTGCTTTGCATTTATGTCATTATAAAACATGCTTTTGTGGCATGCTTAATCAAGGGGCAGAACATCTGGTAAAGTCTTGTTACAGCAAAATGTCCATAAAGTTAAATATGATTGTTGTTGTCTTTTTTTTTTTTTAACAACAACCACCGGCTGGCTAACATTATGACTAGTAATAATCCTTACTGTGAGTGATACATGTTGAAATAATCGTTACAGACTCACAAGATAGAGAGGCAGGGAGAGGGCATGGAGTTTTTCGGTCGTGAGCTGGGGCAGAGGAGTGTGACGGTGGGCACCTCTGAGCTGGTAAAATGGCCTTTTGAGTCACCCTTGAAATCACACGGGCTCTTCTGGTAATGTGCTTTGTTCGCTTTTTATTTCTACATTTCCAATAGGGCTTCTGCCCAAATGATTAAGTTATTTTGATTCCATTACATTTTTTCCAGCAGCCGTTTCAGGAGCCAAGCACTTTATTGAAAACCTGACATATAAAGGCTCCCAGAAAATGGCACTGTCATGCTGTTTGTGTGACTTGGTGCTGGTGTTCAGCGTGCCCCCATTGCTCAGCTGCAGACCTGAAAAGACCTTCACCTCTCGTTTCCCCAACCCGTCTCTGCCTTAAAGGCTTGTAGATCAGTGACAAGAAGAAAGGAATTATTTGCATTTAGTAAAAGAAATCTTTCCTTTCTAATTTTCTTTCTAACTCTTCATATTCCATGATAACTTCAGTGGAAAAAAACCCTGTTCCAGGTATGGGCTACTTATAAGACTGATTCAGAAAAGAAATGCGTACTTAGGGTACATGGTTAAAGTCAAGAACATGCTGTAACATCCTGCTGAATATGTAAGTACCTGTGGTTCAAATCAGCAGCTCATATCAGAGATGAGTATTAAAGTATAGAATCACAGAATCGTTTGGGTGGGAAGGGACCTTTAAAGGATCATCTAGTCCAACCCCCCTGCAATGAGCAGGGACATCTTCAACTAGACCAGATTACTCCAAGCCCCGTCCAACCTGGCCTTGAACACCTCCAGGCATGGGGCAGCCACAGCTTCTCTGGGCAACCTGGGCCAGGGTCTCACCACCCTCACAGGAAAGAATTCCTTCCTAATATCTCATCTAAATCTACCTCTTCCAGTTTAAAACCGTTCCCCCTTGTCCTATGGCTCCACTCCCTGATCCAGAGTCCCTCCCCAGATTTCCTGGAGCCCCTTGAGGGACTGGAAGGGGCTCGAAGGTCTCCCCGGAGCCTTCTCTTCTCCAGGCTGAACACCCCCAACTCTCCCAGCCTGGCCTCCCAGCAGAGGGGCTCCAGCCCTCCCATCATCTCCGTGGCCTCCTCTGGCCCCGCTCCAACAGGTCCATGTCTTTCCTGTGCTGAGGGGTCCAGAGCTGAACGAGCATTTACAAGCTCTTAATTATTTGCCTTCTGCTTTACAAAATAGCTGCATGTGTCCGCTTGGTTGACGGCCCATGTTATCCATAGGATCTTCACCCAGTGACCGCGATTCCCCAGGGGGCTGAGCCTGACTCTGAGGATGCTGGTGCATGAACATGGGTTCTGCAGGTGTGGCTGGCTGGGCTCCCCTCACTGCAGGGTGACATTACACAGGGTGGCAAGAGACAAGTTGATCCTGGGAGCCGGCCGGCGTCATCTGGGTACTGATTAAATGGATTAGTTCTTGGTGCTCACATTCCCCAAAGGCAACTAAGCGCTCCATGTGTACCACCACGTTCCGAGGTATCTTCACGAAAGTGCTGCTGATCCCCGCTTAGTCAGGGGTGTGATGAGTGGCAATTAGGTAAATATAAGTAATTACAGTCAACTACTGTTTTAGGGCAAACTGAGCTTTACGCAGTAATTGTAGGTATTACTGTATGCATACCATGGTATGTATTTTTATGGTTATGAAAGCTCAGTAGTAATTGAATGATAGATCATTGCTACTAGCCTGTATATCAGGGAGAAACCAGATAATTTTATTGCTTTTTCACGGGTTCTGTTACAAATAGGAGAACTGGTCACTCCATAATACTTAGAAAACAAATGGCTTCACCTTGCTGGAGAGTAGCGAGTGCGTTAGGAGCGTATGCTCACGTAACCCAGCATCCATAGCAGTTGTGATGAACATATGCATTTGGATTTATGGAGCGTTTTAAACTGATTGAACAGGCCTATGGAGAATGTAGCATCATGCCCCAAAGAGCAGTGCAGCTCGCTCACCCCCTGCCATGTGCCCCGAGCTTTGAAGGCCGCCAGATTCAGCTCCCAGCAGCGCTGGCAAAGCTCTGGGAATTCAGTTATTATAAAAACTGACTGCTTGGAACTACAATTCATGCTTTTACTGGGGTCACATTAGGTTTCATTTGCCACCCTGCCTGGGTGGTGGTCTCACCGGTGAGTCCCGGGAGGTCTGGCGCTGGTGGTTGTCTCAGCTACGCTTCCCGTTAGCACAGCCAGAGCCACGGCAGGCTCAGCCGTGTCCTGATGCTGCGTTTGTCACAGAAGGAGCTAACCTGGTGCCACAAACTTGTTTCTATTCGCTGTTAGATGGCAATTCTGTTGGACTCTGGGCTGGATTTTATCTACTTGAAACGGAAAACTCTACACCAATACCCTTTCGTTTAGCTACCTGTAGTACTTTACAGTACAGAAGGCAAAGACACCAGCTGCTTGAATTAAATCAAATGTTTTCCAGATTCTCCTCAAAGGTCAATTCTCAGACTCCACAGCGAAACAAAAGGTGCTTTTCTGGGGACCCCTGAGGCCACCTCAGAGAGGGACCCAGGCTGGTGCACGTGTGGCAGCAGATGGGTTCCCTCAGGAGTGCTGTTAAGCTCCTCTGTGGCTTCCACCTGCGGTGATTCTGGCGCTACCTGCTCTGACGTGCTCGGGTTTTTCCTTTTGCCGAGGTGGCAGACCCCGGGTTTTGAGGCAGCACATGGGGCACATGCGCTCACAGCAGCGTGGGGCAGGACTCGCCTCTGCCATGCACCGGTACCTGCCTGCTTTGCACTGGCTCCGCAGGGCAGAGAGATGCCGGTGGGAAATCGCAGCCTGTCCCGTGCTGATGTACTTTTGGGAGGCTGCAGAGCTGCTTCACGTCTTCAAGGCCGTGACCTTGGTCTAAGGAGTCAGGATGGCATGTGGCGGGGGAGAAGATGGTCCTGCCTTCCTCTTCTGCCCCTACACGTTCACCTGTGCAGCTCCAGCCACACCTGGACAGGCTGTCTGCAGCACGCAAGGGTTTCACCGGAGAAAAACGAGCATCCCTTGCTGCTGTGCCGAATCCTATTTCGGCTGGTTTCAACCACAGCAGTCACATGCCACAAAATCATCACCTGGGCCAGTGGCAGTCTGCTGAGAAACAAAGGGTTCCTTAATAGTCGAGGTAGGAAGATAAGGCACTGCCGCACTATGTAAAGCAGAGTATTTATGCCTGAATAAAGTTACGCCAATTTTGGAGCAGGGTGTTTGCCTGGAAAGCCGGTATTTACATTCCACCCCAGGGACTGAAGCTCCCTTGCACACTTTCATGTGTCTCCTTTCTTCAAAGTCATATACGCCTTACCTACAGCTTCATTACTGCCTGCAATTACAACGTACAGCTCCCATCAATCATTTTGTAGCTTTTTTTTTTTGTTGATAAGTAGTGGTGGCATGCACAGAGGCATAGACACGCTAAGTCTGTGCCTCATTACCCCGCTCCAATAAAATGTTGCGCGCTTCGGGACAGCCCTGCGAGTTAGGAAAATGGTGTGTTTTACAGGTGGGGAGTAGAGACAAAGAGCGGGCGAGCGCCTTGCCCAGGATCCCACGGGATGTTGGCAGCAGGGAGTTGTATTTCTGTCTAGTGCCCTAACTGCTGAACCCTCCTGTCTCCTGCTTTCGGGCAAGAGAGTCGGAAAATGCCATCGATTAGAAAGTGCTGGTGAAGAAAGGTGGGACTGACTAGACTGAAAATAAACAGAAGACAACAGCGTGATGTAAATCAGCTTTGTGAAACTCCTTTCTGCTTTAATAATCTAAGATGCTATTTAGAACGCACGGGCAAGGAGATGTCTCCTTTTTAAAAAAAAAACAAGGTATGATTTTAACCAGATAAAATCCCTTTAATTAGTCTGAAATTTTTGCTTATGTTTTATAACAACATATTTCCATGTGCATGCCAGAAAGTCGGGGAAACATGGAAATCATTGACAGTTTGCAGCATTCGCTGCTGGGATACAGCAGATTATTGCAATGAAACTTAGATAAATTCTCTGCTTGTAGAACACGTTTGTTTGGTGGTCCCTTTCCTTTGCCTTGTCATCTTCCACTGCACATCTGTTTTGGGGTGGAATAAATGAGCCCATGCTTGAGAATCAGGTTGTTTATATGCTGCAATATTTAAATCATTTCTGTTTTTCATAAGTCTGGAAAAATAATTGTCATCTTGGTGGTGCGGGTTACAATAAGAAGCCCTCCTGTTTATCGCAGGTGAGCTTGGGCAGCTATGGAAAGCAGTTTTCTCCAAAATAGAGATGCATTTGCACTCAGTTGAACTGACGCAGGGCCAAAGCTTCTGCTGCGGCTGCTCCGCACCGAGGTGGTCCAGAAGGGAACTTTGGAGTCTACCACGATGCGAGCGATGGGGATTATCAGTTGGAATAAAATCACAAGACCTTTTTGTTCATGCCCGTCCCTGGGGAATGCACGTGAAGGGGTGATGGGGAGGCACTGGGCCCTCTCCTGCCCTGCCGAAGGTGTGGGGCACAGGAGCACCTCGGCCGTGGGGCCGGCTGTGAGGCGAGCCCGTACTGGGGAAGGGAACGATCTTGCATATTTTCCATTTAAGTAACCACAGGCAGTTTGTTTTTAAGCAGTTCGGTTATTGCGCTGCGGTAGGAATAGGCTGCATCGCCACGTACCTCCCATCGCCGCTTCCCCGTCTCACACCCCAACGTCCCGTGGGGCTGCGGGGCCGAGAGCTCAGCCCTGGCCGGGGAACCGTCTCGTGCCTGGCTCAGCGCGGGGCCGGGTTGAGGAACTGCAGATGCTGAGAGCGCCTGCTTGCTCTTCCTGAAACCCTGCCTTTAATCTTGAAAGACTGAAGGTATTTTCCCCAAATCCTCCATGAGGTGTCTGCTTGGCCCCAAGCTTGGCCGATACCCCTAGGGACACCAGCTCCTTTCCACCCCCGGCTTCTCCAAGAAGGACCACAAGGCATTGACCCCAAGCATTAATTACCCATCTGTAAATTGGTACGATATTTTCCCATCTGGTTTTTAAAGCTGCTGCGAGGTTTGGCAGTGACAGTTGGCAAGCTGTGGTGTCACCTCGAGCAATCAGACAATGTGTCGAGGTCTACAAGCTGCAGAAGCAGCGCAGCGAGAACGGGGGCTGGTTTGGAGAGCTCTGCCCAGGAAAGCCGGGTCCGGGATGCGCACCTCTCGCCCGGCTCCCAGCCCCACGGCCCAGCCGCATGCCTCGGGCTGGCACCACACGGGGAACACAAAAGAAATATTATAGGAGAGAAACACCCGCCTGCCCCTGCCGAGGCCCCGTGATGGGAACACAAAGCAATTTTCTTCTCTTTCTCAATTTCTTTGCTGCCTTTGTTTCCAAGGTGAGAGTGGGTGGTTGCGTACACGAGCAGACTTTTGGCCTCCGTTTTTCATGAAAATACCTGTAGAGCCGGGAAAAAGCTGGAGCACCACTTTGATCACTTTGCATCTTCTAAGACGGCATTTTTTTCCATAGCCGTGCTGTCCATTGCTGGGTCCGTGGTTCTACCAGAGGAAGCGTTGGCAACTGAGGACACCCTCCACCCTCGGGGGCTCCCCCAGAGCACCCTCTATCCCTGCATGGGGACCCCTCCGTGTTAGATGTCCCCAAGCCGGCTGCTCCCTCGGGAGAGCTCTGGGCCTCCCGGTTAATGCCAGGGAGGGATCCCCAGTGCTAACCACGGGCATCGGCAGCTTCTGCTCTCAGGGGTTATATGGTCTTGGAAGAGGGGAAACCTTGACTTTCCAGTCACTTACTGGCTTGGGTAAGAGAAGAGCTGTGCAAATAAATGCAATGTATAATAAAAGTGAAAACTGTCTGAATTGGGTATTTCACACTCACTGTAAAAACGAAACCTGATTTTTTAATTTTTGTTAAAAAATTCACTGGTTATTTTTTTTTTCCATTTAGCAATGAGTTATTTTCGAATAAAGAGATGAGGCTTTGTTTAGAAATGAGTAAAGTTTGTCCTATCTTTAAGCAAAGGGGATTTGCAATGGGAATATCTCGGTTTGCGCAGTGCCATACGTGTGCGTGTTCCTACGTGAGAACTCTGCTTGACAAAACAGCAAACCGAAGCTGGGCAACGGTGTTTGCAGCATCACCCAAAAAGGGATGGTGAAGATGCTCCGCAGAGACGCTTGCCGGCTGTTTGCCAAGTCAGAGAAGAAACCCTTTTCTTTCTACAGGCTCTTAAATTGTGTTTTTGTAAACATTTTTGCTTTGAGCAGCTGGGCAGCAGAAACACTCCGTCGCTACAGGAGGGCTGGCCACGCTTCCTTCGCATCCCATTCTGCTGTTAGTAAATGAGCGTGGTTTACAGGACGACCCGATTTGCTCGTGATTTGCACCGATGTTAGGCTTGACAACGCCTCGCCTCCGTTTGCTCTTCGATACGTGACTGTAGAGCCCTGGCCTGGGGTGCCCGCACAGTCTGGTGGATGGGGCTGCTGCTCTGGGAGAGAGGAGAATGTTTCTGCTGCCTTAAGGAGGAGCTAAACAAAGCCCAAAGCCAGATATTAATTACGTGTTAATAGTCGTCTTATTTTTCAGAATTACCCACGGGTTTTTTTTATCTTTCCATCTTTGAAAGAATATTATCTTCCCCGTACTTTTGCAGATCTCGTCACTGTTTCTGCAAGCTCTCCGTCCTTTCCAGCCGTTCCCCTCTTTCCATCGCGGCTGCGGCTTTATTTAACAGAAGAAAAAAAAAAAAAAAAGTGGATTTGCTGTCTGCTCTGCGGTAATTATGGTGATCACTTTAGCTTTGCTCAGTGTTGCACTGCAGCAAGCTGAGAGCTAGCACAAGTCCAATAAACAGCAGGTCATAACATGCATATGGATTTTTTTAAGAATCTGGGTATTGGAGTTTTTTTTCAAGTTGGGCTCCTTCTCATGTTTTAGCTGGCGTTTTGGATGAGAGCGCCACAGTAACAAGATAACTAGCCAAATGTAAATGAGCCCTTAATTTTATTTGATCAGAGATGACAAAGATTATTATACGCCAGGAAAAAGTTTCTTCTCTGCTACTCGTTTATTGAAAAACTTGCATTTTCTCATTTAGGTGATTAATACATAATGTGTCACGCTTGTAGGTGAAACAGGTAAGCGAATCTGTTCATTCTCACACAACTCTGACTTCAGGAAAGTGGCTGAGGAGACTTTTGCCGACATAAAACATCCCTTAACATAAGTGTCTGCTCAGGAAGCAACCCAAGGTAACCAGTTACAAGCCAATTCCTGCTTTTCGGCGCCAGTGCTAATAGGTTTTATGGATTATTTGCAACCACCCGTTTCACTGAATTCAGCGTTATTTAATGGACTGCCAGAACATTGCTGAAATGTCACTTTGAAACATAAATGTGTGTTGCAAAAGCAGCACAAGGGCAGTATCCGGGCAGGTCGACAGCAATCATTCTTAGGCATGGGCTCCTCCTGTGCTGGGGACAAGGGGCAGGGCGTTTTAAGTTGCCCCACGGAAGGTTATCAGTTCCATTCGGGAATGATGGGTGAATCCTACAGCCCAGATGATGCTCGATCTCAGCCTGCGGGTACCGGAGGTGCAGGGGAGCGGGCACAGGGAAATGAAGATAAATGGAGTTTATTTACTTCTGCTGCGGGCCATACAGAAATGGCTCGGTTTGCCCTTACACCAAGCAGGTGAATTCACTCACTTTTCTATTTATCACTAAACCACCGCCTCCTGGTGCTCTTGACCATGACACTGCCTACGTTAACTCCCATTCTTTACAAACAAGAAGCGCTAACCGTTTATTTCCAAAAGCCATTTTCATGTCACGGTGGCCTTGTACCGGAGATGGGGTTGTCCCCTGGGCAGTTTAATTTCTGTGGGCACTGTCACCATCTAGTGGCATCTCGCTATTGGGTTGCAGGGGCAGCTGCTCTCCCTGTTATCCTCCCGTGGGGTTTGCCCCACGGTCACTCATTTCTCCCACTTCTCAACAGGGGCTTTGCCAATTTGCAAATTAAATGCCTGCAGGTGTGACGGCAGCTTCATCCGGCAGATTTTCCTCCCTGCCCCTGCTACGGAGCGTCTCTGCCTGGTTGAGCGAGGAGGATTTCCATGGTAAGGTTGTCCCTGGAGGGCTGTGCTTGAGTGCAGGAGGAAAAGCTGGGGGGAGAGTTTTGTGCTCTTGAGCACCCAGGCTATATTGCAAAGTGGGAACGCAGAGAGTTGTGACCAGCTAAAATAATCTCTGGCAATAACGCGGCGGGGATGGGTGTGTGTGTGTGTTAATCATACAGCTGTGATTACGTTATTTAGTGGTTTGTTTCAGTTCATGAAGGAAATGTACAGTGAAGACACCCCCCGCTTACTGGGCAGGTCTCCGTGCCATCCCCTCCGGCGTGAAACATTCACTTCTCATGATCAAAGCCCAGCTCTCGCTTTCCCGTCTAATGCTCAAAAATTTGAGATGAGCAATGCTGTGTGTTTATCCTGGATTTCTTCCCCCTTTGCTGCATCGTTGATAGCCCTTAGTGGGTTTCTGGGATGTCCCACGGGTGGGTGATGTGTTCACGGCCACTCCTGTGCAGGAGCCGGAGGGTGACACCACTTGCCATGTGACGGTGCCTTGATTTTACAGGGGTTGTTTCCATACAGGAAAGCCAGCAATGGATCCATAAATCAAAGCAGTAATTTACCCTTTGCCAAAGCTGAGAAGGGACAATATGCAGGACGAGGGTTGTGGCACTCTGCCTGGGATTGTGGGTTTCTCAGAAATGATTTTCAGCCCTATAGATCCCCCTCACTTTACATAATAATGTGACACTTGGGTGTTTCTTCCCCATGTGCAGCTTTGGTTTGAATTTTCTTTGGTTGTGAGCCACTGGTGGCCCACAGCGCGTGCATCGACAGGGAACACGGCGATGAGCTGTGTCGCAAAAGCAAAGCCTGGTCTGGTCGATTCAGCTCGCTCTGCCGTTCCCCGGGAACCGAGCTGCTTGCAAGGTGCTCTCTTGCTCAGTTAAGAGAGGACGGAATCATAAAAGGACAAGAGAAAAAAAGGTGAAACGGGACTCTCCAACATGGTCCATGTTAGCTGGCAGCCTCAGCGCCTGCCGAGATCCCCATGGGACCCCCTGCAGCCACTCTTGCCCCCTTGGGCATGTCGCTGGCCGTAGGAGAGACCTTCAGAAACTGGGAAGGCACTTGGGCTTAACTCTGTAACTTCTCCTGCTGCCAACGTCTGCCCGTGCAGACTGAAAGGTCTCAGCTCCAGGAAGGCAAAAGGTGACGTGGTCAGGTCATCTCCTTGGGGAGAGCCTCATCCCTGCATGAAACGCCATCAAGGGACCCCTGTGCCGCCATGGTCTGGCTTAAACCAGCCTTGCAGCCTCCAATAACGCCCCTGCTCGTGTCTCGTCCGTAACGCTGAAAACTTCATGTGGTTTTTCAGTTTTCTATTTTTACATTTAAAAGATACCTTCCTATCTCCATCTGCCTCTCCAGTGAGCAAGTGCCCTGTGAGCAAGGGAGAGGGAGAGCAAACAAGGAGCTATTCTAAGAAAAAATGAAGGTAACCACATCTAAAAAAACAAGAGCATAACCCTCACAAAGAACAGAAAATGAAAATTACAGCTTTTAGCCCAATTAAGCTAACTGTTGAGTTTTTTGGTTTGGTTGGGTTTTTTTTTTTTTTTTTTTCTCCCCCTTAAATTTTTAAAATTTATTATTACTCCTGGCCAGAGCTTGGAGCTAACGAAGCATAGTGAAATGGCCAGCAGTTAGCTCCCTTGAGATACCTGTTAGTGCCTTCTATAACAATTTGATACAAACTACTGAAAGAATTGTATGGGTTCTGGCCAAAATTTGAATTAAATTATAAGAGCTGAGCTGTTATGAATTTTATGCTATATTGTATATATGACTTATAGGACAGAGAGCTGGAACCTGTGTTTTTTTTTTTTAAATTTTTTTTTAAATTTTTTATTTAATGTGATTATAGTAGTGTACACTTCTCTATGGAGCTGCCACACCTTTATGGCATTGGCATATTTTTAATGATGGAAGGAAAAGGAAAGAAATTAATACAATTGTTACCAAGGAAGGTAAATGATTCTGTAAAGATCTTTCATATGGGAGTGTTACTGGTGTCTCCCTGGAGCCAGGGTTGGATAAGTAGTTAGAAATTTGTCTTAGGAATGGCCCAAAAGACTAAATGCCAGTTCTTTTCCCCAGGATATCTGTAGAGTTTCCCTTCAGCCAGAATGGGAATAAAAGAAAATTTTTGGCCTCAACTAACTTTACATGGTGCTGTCAACGCGGAGGCTTTGCAGCATGTTGGTGGAATTACAACCCCATGGAGATCAGTGGTGAAGCTGTTGGCTTCACCGAGGTCTTCTCCCGTCCCCTTTCCTCCCCCGGCAAAGGCGCTGTGCATCAGCGTGGGGAGGGGACGGGACGGGACCGGCGCTCGGGCAGCGCGTGCACGTGGACCTCGAAAACAGAGGCGGCTCTTTTTTACTGTTACGTTGCCATGGTATTTGGGAGGAATGTACGTCTTAACAGCGTTGATAGCACATTCATATTTATTCACCTCGAAATCTCAGCTTCAAAGGAAGAACTCGCTGTTCGTTTTCCCTTCATTGACGCACTTTAGAAAAAGAAAGCGACTGTATTCAGGAAACCTACTTTTGGGGTATTGCCAATTAAAATATTTAGCAAGCTCAGTCCTGATTAAGAGGCAGCACATGGAGGTCAGTTTATCTACAGGTACGATCCCCAGCGCTGTGGGTGTCTGGGCATGGAAGGGGAAATCACGCTCACCAAGCAGTTGAGGAGTATTAATCCTCAACAGCAGCTCTGTTACTGTAAGGTCCAAATCTACCTACAGGTTACCTTAAAATACCGAAATAGCTCCTCATCAGCTAAAATCAGATGTCTACCCCATGTACGTTCCCCACTGAAAGGCAAGTGCCGACAAGGGTTGGTGGAGCTCTCTGGGCACGGCAGGAGAGGTTCCATGAGTCTGTTCACACAGCAGAGGATGCTTAAAGTCAAAATGTAATTAACTTATTGGTATTTGACCAGGATGCTGTGGTAAACTCTTGTGAGGGGTCATGAGGTCTCCGCTGACCACAGGAACTTGGTTTTGCATCTCATGGCAGGTATGGCAAACCTTCAGTTAATGTCTCTGTATAACGCGTCAGGCTTTGATCTCCCTCTGTAGCAATCCCTTACGCCCAGCGTAATAAACCACGTTTAGTGCATGGGGAAAAATCCACTTACCTTTTCTGCTGACTTTGTCCAAAAGATAAATTGGACACCTACTCTGATACTTGCTTCCAAGTTTCTGATTCTTCTCGCTGGTGTGTTTTTAATTCATCTATAGAGAAACAATGACTTAAATTTCGCCTTCCCTCCCCATGAGAAAAGCAAAGCGAAGGCGGGGGGGGTATAATATTTTACACAGGTGTTCTGTAGAATCTGTTTTTATATCCTTTGTGAAAGGAAGTTTGGGGCTTTGGCTTGGTTTCAGTTGACATCTTACTACCGCAGAGCCGTGGTACATCTCCTGGAGAGCTGGAGCACAAAGGGCTCGGTTGGGACTTGCACGAATGGGTAATGGACCTAAACCCATTAAATGCAAGTTCTGACAGCGCGGGTCAAACTCGTATGTGTCAGTCTTTGGGTTCCTCCTTTCTCATTCTCCTAATTGGGCTCATTTTCGGTTTAAAAATAATTGGCAGAATTTTATGATGTGAAAACAAAAATAAGGCAACTGCTGCTGAGATCCGTGAAGGCAAAACGTTTTAATGTGCTTCGGCGTTCGTGTAACAAACCTTTCTGTCAAAAGATGCGCAACGAGATGTGTTTTGCGGTGACCTGCTTTCGGCTGGCGGTTGGGAGTACAGGGGGCTGCTTTTGTGACTGGGTGACAGAAATATGACTTTCCAGTTCGGATCATGTAAAACAATGTGTGTAGTGGTGCCCTGTGGATCGGTCAGGACCAAGTCAAAAAAAAAAAAAAACCCAAACAAAAAAACCCAACAGAACCCAAAACCCAACAAAAAACCAAAGGGGTGAAAAAATCCCAATCCACTTTCCCCATTGATCTCTGAAAACTCAAAAAATAGGGAAAACGAATCAAAACTTCTTCCTTGCTATATGCTACACAGTTTTCTTGCCACAGCGCTTGTGCAAGGGGGCAAAAAAAGACTCCATGTCCCCCAATGCTTGGAGATATGATTTTTATACCGACCAAATCCCTGTCCATCAATTAAGCTGCAGTCCAGCTTTTTGCCAAATGTTTGTTTAAAAGTAATCTGTATGGACTTGATCTCTTTTAAGAAAGACTTCCCAGCAATTTACTGGGAAATTAAAAAAGAGGGGAGGGAGGAAAGAAAGTGGGCTGCAGCAATCCCGGATGGGATCACCACCTGGGCTGCTGCAAGACTGGGCACGGCTTTGTGGTGCTTGGTCCTGCGCCGGGGCAGGGCTCGGGCAGGTCTCTGCTGGACATCCACTGTGTCTGAAAATGGGCAGCTGGCTCCTGGCTCTTGTTCTTTTTCCAAGGAAGGAGCAAGCTGTGCTGTGGCCACGCGTGGTCCAGCGTGCCCCGTGGTGTGGTGCCATGGCCAGGAGATGCGTGGCCCTGGCTCGCAGACCCGCTGCCCACTCTTGTCTCCGGGAGGAGGCACAGGCAAGAGCCTAATGCAGGTCCTCACAATTTTTCTGTGAGGTATTCCTTATTCCACGCTGCCCACTAAGTCAGTTCTGTGAATGATGTGTTTCTGTGCGCTTCTGAGCAATTTGTGGGTGTCTTTGGATTGTAAACACATGTTGTTTCCCCCTGGACGCATATTTTGCACGATGCACTTCTGCTCCCTCTTTAGGACCAGGTATTTCTAGGTTTCAGCATCTGATATAAAGTTCAGTGCGATGAGCTGAAAATGTGCATTTTGCTCTTACCCTGAAATATGGGATTACAATTTGCTGTCTCGGTGCCTGTTCCCAGTGGTGGATTTACACATTTAGGCTTGGCATTTTGTGCGGACTTAATGGCATGAGCTCCCTATAATGGAAATACTCCCCTTACGCATCCCGCCTAAAATGAGTCCAAGGGATAAGGCTAAGTAATTCCTTCAGGGTCCTCTAAAAACTACAGCCAAAATATGTGGATTAAGCCAGCACAAATGGCTGTGAAATCTCCAATTCTGGAGACATTAAAACCCCGCCTGGATGCCGTCCTGTGCAACCTGCTCTAGGTGAACCTGCTCTGGCAGGGGGGTTGGACTAGATGATCTCCAGAGGTCCCTTCCAACCCCGCTGATTCTGTGAAACTGATGGAAATAAATTAGGTTAGCAATGGAAATAGCAATTCACGCTTTGGGAGACGAAGGGAAACAGTCACCAGTTATTCCATGGGCTGGTCTAGGCGACGCGTTGGACGGGCCTTAGCAATTAGTGGGTTTCTTTTATCAGAGTGAAATTTGCTGCTTTGCCAGAGTCCTGAGCAATATCCTTTTCTTTCCACAGTTTAAGGGGGATTTAAGTGAAAGGCAGACCTTGCACTGACTCTGTACGGCAGCAAATTTCGCTCCAAGTGAGCAGAGGGAACTGCTAGAGAGCCCTTATAGCTAAAGACTTATGTTACGTGAAGAGAGGCACCCAGAGACTTTGGCCTCTCCTAACCTACAGTTCAAACCCCTGAGAGTCCCTCTGACATCCAACTATTGGAGGGAATTGTAGAATTTGACTGCAGAGTTTCTGCTGGCTTTATAAACCACCACATGAATAAGGATTATTCAGTCCCGTAGAATTCTATAGGATGTGTCAGGAGAGAATATAAACAAGACTCTATGGTTTTGCAGCACTTTTATGTAAAGTCTTGTAATGTTTTTATAGCTCTGCGCTGCTTTCATCGCCATTGCAAAAGAGTTTCTTACGGCCAGCGTTCCGGCAGCGGGGAGCCGAATGGCTGATGCATGAGTTTATGGAGTTATTTACCCCTCTGTCTGCATTCGCGTGGAGTTGCCCAGGAATTTGCAGCCGCTCATCAGATCTCAGATGCTGGAGGCACTGCAACGGCTGCTGTCGCATAGAGCGATGGGTTCCTACCTGAGAAAGAGGAGCAACGCTTGTGGAGTATTTTGGCAGGTCTAGATCCAACTTCAGCCTGCAGTAGCTTTGACGATGGCTTGGCACTGCTCTTGCTCTGCACAGATATGTCAACTGCCGGATTTGTGTTTATCATATGAGGAAACAAACTGTTTAATGAATGAAACCAGAAGCGCAAGACTGTGCTGAACAACCTACAGTCACTTTGTAAAGATCTCAAGCCAGAAGCCTTGGAAAAGGCACATAAAAACATTAATGGAATTTATTCTTGGCAATTAAAGGTAAATAGGCATTATGCAGATATTCTCTTTTAACTGCACTATACTCATTCCTTGCATTTCCACACAGTCTGTGTGGTGCTGGACTCCTGCATGGTCTATCTGTTCCTCGTCATCCTTCTTTCATCGTGTGTAACTCATCGTGGGACATGGGCCAGGAATAGGGCTGGGGGTAGCTCCCTGTTTTCCTCACAGAACAGAGAGATCCAGAAACAGAAGCAGTTGTGGGAAGAGCAGGTCTTCAGACAGTAGGTAGAGCAAATGTGAGTTAATTCTTGAAATGAACCAGGCCAATGTAAAAGCTTGCACAAACAGCTGGTTTCAGTTTGGACAATTCCCGTTGACCTGAGTGGTTTCTCCAACAGGACCCACGTGGATTAGTCGGTATAGACTGCCTGTCATCCACCATGCAACCAGCATGTGTTGCAACATGTTATTCCACGAAACAAACGAGTTAAAACTTCCTGAGAGCTACTGAAACGCTACTAAACTGAAAAATAAAATGCCTTGTTAAAAACGGATTGAATCGGAAGATATCTTGCAACTTTACTGTACAGCCCAAAGCACTTTAAACTTCTTTGGTACTCATTTTATTAATACCCATCAGATGAGAACCCCATTGTAACTTGGGCGAGAGACTGGTCTGGTTTTTTTAATACCCGAAGTTAATGATTAACTCTTCCTCAAGAGTCTTATTTTCACTGCTGAATATGCTGCGGTGACGGACTGGACTGTCAGCCAAGGTATGGTGCCACCAGCCCAGGTTAGCAAATAGGCACCAATGACATCTGGGATGGAGGGAGGATGGGTGAACGTGGCTGAGGCCATTCCCATGATGCGCGGGGACCAGCACAATAAACGGGAGAGCCAGAATTTTCCAGGTGAATCTGAAATGAAATTAAATCACTTTGTTTGCTTTAATATAGGGATGTCTGATATTATCTGTCTACAGCATTAGTCTGTGCTGCTGCCTTTGAAGCTAATAATTGGCATTAGGGTGGTGTGTTAGTTTCCATGTTAGGCATGATTTTGGAATGAACCTCAGTTATCCAGACAAATGGGCATTTTCATGGTATTACCCACTACCACATGATGTTACATATTCCTCATCAGTGGCTGTGTTCAGGTTTGGGCATCACTGGGGTTTGGGGTTTTTCCGTAGCTAATTAAGTGTTGTGAGAAGGGCAAAAATATTTGGGGTGTTGGAGAAGAAAGGTTAAACCAGCCAAATAGGGCAAGCTTAGCCAAGTGATGCTTAAGGTGGTCATGGCTTGTGATGCTGAAGGGCTTCAGCATTGGGGATGCCACCATTCATTAGTGCAGTGTGTGGAGCTGCGCTTAAGGGTGAGGAGAAGCAAAATGCAGATGAAATACCAGGATGTGCCCTTGGAAATGAGATCTTTAAAGCCCAGGTTAGTCCCTTGAAAACTACATTGCTAGAAATCTCAGGGAGGTTTGGTAGAGAGTGATCCCAGTGGGAAAAAAGGAGGCTGGAGGAGCCTAAGAGCTCTCCACAGGCTTTGGTTCTTTGGTTTTGGGTGTAACTGTTGACTCCGTTGCAATGGGCTTATGTTAGGTATGAGTTGGATCTGGTTTGTGCAATGGCTTGAGTTTTTTTGGATTACGAGTCCTTAGATGATGGCCACAAAGGAATTTTAATTAGGAAAGTAAGAAATGTTCTGCTGGGAGACGGGCAAACCACGATAATTATTGGCAGTGAGAAAGTCAGCAAAGAGCAAGTAATCAGGGAATTTATAGAGATCTTATTGAGAATTACCTAAATGTAATTTTTAAGGATACCTGTGAAAGAATCTCTCACAGAGAAAATGACTTAAAATGACAGTCATGTCCAATCCTATGCTTTATGCGGGGTCTAGCTGTACTTACAAGCTTTAACGAACACACAGATGAAGACCAAGCTAGCTGTGTGGCCACCGAACATGTAATCGCCACGAATGTCAGGGTCTCTGGAAGAATCCACCAAGGGATGCTGATTCTGTGTCGGTGTCCATGGAAGCTCCCAGGCTCTGGCAAGGTGATCGAGATGCACAGAACAGAGCTAATCTGTCTTGCTGGGCAACAGATCCAAAGCCCTTTCACAAATGGGGGAAACTGCACAGTTTAAAAAACAATTCTGTAGGAGTCTAATTGCATTTCTCTTGAAACCAAGTATTTAAACATCAAAATTATATGACTCTCTACCTTTTTTTCTTTAGGAAATAGTGGATAGCTTTGCTCTTCTCTCCAAGATCCTGAATACCAAGTAACCTGGCAAGGAGATCATCACCATGTCAGCATAACACATCCCTTGCACTGTCCTTTGAGTTTAAACTAACATGACCAACTTCACATGAAAATGCCCTTGGAGTAGCTAAATCCAGCCTCCTACTTCGGTCAGCAAAAACAGAGCTGCACAAATCCTCCTCTGCCACTTCCGTAGGATCCAAAAGCGTCACTCTGTGCTATTGATAAAGCTTCACCTTTTCTTCATAGGTGGTCAGTTGATGGGATAGGCAGAATTGCCAAGTACACAGTTAAAGGCTGGTATGAATGCAGGATACCTTTACTGGACGGAGAACGACACCCACTGCTTGACCTAGAAGACATGCCCGGGCTGAGCAATATGCACACCTACGGTCTTCTCATGGGAATAGCTCTTCTGTTGTATATAAGGGCCCTTCATGGCTTTTGTGGTGTCATGTGTTTCCACCTTGTGGACGTATCTCGGTAGAAACATCTTAAAAAGATCATACCCTTCTTGTTCCGAATACCCTCCTCTGGCCCTGGCTGAGCTTTGAGTAAGACTGTTTGAGTAGTGGAAATGGGTTGCGCTTCTCAGGTGTATTCAGAAGAGCAAATCTGACTTTCTTAGACTCTGTGACCTTGTTGTGCTCCCTCCTAAGGTTACCTCTCTGTGTATCAGCAAATGGGGCTGCTACCGAAGGTATAGGAGGCTTGTGCCTGTAAGAACAAAACCAGTATTTGCAACCGATGTCTTCCCAAGAGGATCCTGGCTCTGACCCAGGCACTGCACAGCCTCACGCTAACTGCTCGGGGCCAGACTGCCAAGGTATTTAAATGTTGGTCACCTTTGAAAGGCTGGTCTTTAACCTCTTGATCTTGTATTCATAATGAAACGGGAGGGGTAGCAGGAACTAGCACTTTCTGATGTGGAATTTACTAATTAGTCTAAGTGCTTCTGTAACACATATGGATATTTAAGGCCGTGCACACCATTAATGCAAACTGCCTACTTGTAACGGAGTAAACAGCACTGCATAGACCACAGCGCTAGCACCAGTAGGCTCCTGACTCGGGAGACTGTAAAAGTTTGCTCACTGTGCCCGATGCATGTGGGAAGTAGGTTTTGCAATGGTGCAACTGCGTATTTTACTGATGTCCCGTGGTTGACAAAAGCAGCAGTAGTAGGTGACCACAACAGACAGCATCTCGCGCTGTGCCGGGAGGGGTATCGGATACCCACCTCTATCGGAGCGGCAAAGCCTTGCTCCTCCCTGGCCGTCATGTGCGTGTTTGGGATCGAGGGGCGAAGGGGCAGCCCAGGAGGTGGTGGCGGGGTTGGTACTTGGTGTCACCCTTGGACATGAACCGTGGAGCCCTGGCTTTGTCCAGGGCAAGAGACCTGGCGAAACAGGGTTCTTCTCCCATTGATGGGTGCTGCGAAGATCAAAACGACGCGAGTCTCTTTGTAGTGGTGGCTGGTCTTTCGCTCTGTACCTCTTCCCATCTGCGACTGTCACACACGCTGAGGAACTGAACCGCTTGGCCCTTGTAAGTGCCCCGCTGGTAGGTGCTGCCTGTAGAAATCAGGTAAACGGCTTACCAGAAGTCACACTATGAGCTGGTAGCTCTCGGCATTCGTTACGCAGCGCATGACGCATCAGAAAAGAGCAACGGGACCTACATCTTTTCGATGCAGAAAGCAGGTGACGCAGTGACGATGTCCAAGCTGGTGAACATGTGCTGAGCACCGCGAGCAGACCCTGGCAGTGCCAGCCTCAGCATGAAACCCTGTGGAAGGTTTTCTTATGACAGCAGTTATTTGCGATGGATTTGGGAGGTCTGGTTTCAGTTGGAGCCGGCGTACTCACAGCCAGGGGTACCCTGACTGATGCAGGCTGGTGAGAGATGGGGGGGGTGGAAGATGGTTAAAAAAAGGAGCTTTTATCATCTTCCTGTTAGACACGTGTTTTGAGTCAGGTGAAGTAGCTGTAGCCTGATCCACAACCGTGCTTCTGTAAAGACTGCGGTTGTGTCCAGCTCTGCTTAAATATTTCTTGATCAAATCGAATGGAAGCTGCTCATTAGCTCCTACAGCCTGCAAAAACCATGTACCATTTAAGTTTCAGTTAAAATCTCCAATCTGACTAAAGTAGTATAAAAGGGCCTCAGCAATTCATGAGCTAGTTTAAAGGGAGCAGGGGATTTGCTCCATAAATAAGGTATGTGGTAGATGTCACAGTCTGAAACCATGATTGAGCTGTGAGCCTTTTCTCCATATCATTAGTGGCTGTATTACTGTTAAGCACAGAAAAACAGGTAAGTCCTTTAAGCAGTTAATTTGAATATACAGAAGCAAAAGGAAGAGTGGGAGGAAGATGTAGGTCAAGTGCTTCAGGAAGATGCCAGGCGAATGTTCAAAGAACCGCAAGGTTGGTTTTTACCAGTGTCAGAAGTAGCTGCGTGCACTTCAGCTGTTGGTATGGAATTCATTTTGCTCCTATTAAAGTAAAATCTAAAAAAAAAAAAAAGAAAAAAGGCAAGCAAATAAGTAACACTGGTGGTGCTGCAGGTGTGCGATATGGGGGCATCTTGCTACAGCTCCTTGGTGTCCCTGTTCAGGAGCCCCCCTCCGTAAGGTGTCACACTCGTAGCCCGGGCTCTCTCCATCACAGCCCAGCTCAACCGATCGTTGTTCCTGCTCGTAAGAGTACAGATAGCTGAGGCCAGCAAAGACTTGGAGGGAAAACTTGCTTTCGCTGCATTTTTAGCGTGGTGAAGGAGTAGGATTTTATGATGTCTTTCTTATTTTTTAATTTTTTTTTATTGCCCCCCCTGATTTCAGAGGTATTAAAGGATGTTTGTGAGCCTGTATGAGACTGGGACAAGTTGGGAGGCTGGGCAAAACCTGACACTGAGTAATTTTTATTTTTTTTTTTCCCTGAGGGGCTGAACAAAAGGGCCTTTAAATCTTGTGGGACCATCAGACCAGCTCAGAACAAAAACATCTTAGGTATAATGCCCAGGTTATGGGCAAGCAGTGCTTCAGCTCTGCTGTTTGACCTCCTCCAGCCCCGCCGGCACCAGCTGCTTGCTTTGTCCCAGAATTGGGGTTTGGATCTGGTTTAATGGCCCTCGGGCCATGCCTCTGCCCCCCAGCTCACGGGGTTTGGGCTGGCAGAGTTCCCTTAAGGAAAGCTTCGCCAATGCAACAATTTTATTTGGGTTGGCTGGAGACACCTGATATTCGTAAGGGAACTCTGCACAGACGTTGCTGCCTTTTATGAAGAAACCCACTGAGCAGCCGTCATGAGAATGAATTATTTTTGCTTAGTCTGACTTAAAAAAAAAAAAAAAAAAAAAAAACAAACCCAAAAAACCAAACCAAAACCCAAACCAAAAAAACCCCCAACCCCTTGCCATAAAGCTAAAAGCTTTTAGCATCTTTGCTTTAATATGACACCGTTCCTGAAAACGGTTGTGAATGTGACTGTCACAGGACACAGCACGCTGCAATAGCCGCTTCCATCGTGCGCTCCTTGCCCACATAAAAAGCACATGATTCTTCTCTCAAGAAGGGGAAAACCTTGGGTTATTTCTTCTGTGACCTACTTGGGTGTGAGAGGCTCCATGCAGAGCAGCGCTCTGCACCTTTGCTTTGATGTTCTGCTGGTCGTACAGCTTGTAGAGGTTTTGGGGCATTTTTGGGCGATTCTTGCTAGTCCTTCAGCTGCTTGGTGTCAGCCCGGCCTGTGCTCATGGCACAGTCTCTGGCTTAGAGACTGCTGAGCGCGGGCAGAGGGGTGAAGAATCAGGGCAGGAGATGAAGCAGGGCCAGCCCCATGGCTCAAGGCTTTGAGCTGGGTGGAAAGGATAGTGGGATGGTAGGAACGGGGTGACCTCCGAGTCACTGAGCTGCTCCACGGGAGCTCATTTAGGCCCAAGGAACTAAAAGAAAGAGAAAGGAAGACCTAAACTAGGTCAAATTTGGCTTCAAAGAAGAACCAAACGTTAATGCCTTGTGTGTGATCTGTGCTGGGAAAGTTCACAACCTGTTTCTACTTTGGGGTTCAAACGGTAACGTATGTGCGTTGCACACGTTCATGGCCAAGCCACTGCTGCAGATGATCTGCGAGAGCCTGTGAAGAGGGTACCTTCCAGGAAGGCTAGGGCATGAAGGTTGGTGCTGGTGCCCATCTCCAAAACCAGCCTCAGAAGGTGCCTTTTGCACAGTAATATTAAGAAAAAAGAAAAGTGTATGTAGTCTGTCTTCTCCCTGGTTCCCGTGCACGCTGCAGACTCAAACAAGGAAGAGTTTGCAACCTGGGAAATGCCATCCATGGCTTGGAAAGTGATGAACGTGAGTTTTACTCTTTGGGGAATTTCTAACTTGTCATCTCTGGATTATGAGGTTAAACTCAGAGCAGCTACAGGGATACCCATCAAATGTGGGCAGTGCAAATCTCACTGGTCCTAAAATGGGAATGAATTAATTTCTTAAACTCATGCCTCCACCTACTGAGAACTCGTTGAAGGAGAGCTATGACAACCGATCTCCCCAAGGGATGCGGGAAAGCTAAAACCAAGTGATGTTTTCTCCCCAGAGTGTAAGAAGCTGTTTATTGGCAGGATATATGGTGCTGGCCATATTTTTTGAAAGCTTTGCTCATCTTTTAAAATTTTTTTTTATGGCTGCTCTTAATCACATTCATGCACTTCATAGTTGAAATCTCCTTGCTGAAGTCCTGAAATTGATTTGAAAGGGGATGAGACCCAATAAAACCTGATGACATAAAAATATCAGCTGGTAATCACAAGTTCTGGGAGTCATTCTCCCTCCATCCCATTTCACAGTCCACTGGAGGTCTGGTTTTGTCCACTTTGAAGCATTTTCTATAACTCAGCAATAAAGGCAGACTAAGATTTTTGTCTCTACTGTGCTGGAAACCAGGGAGGGGACTGCTGGAGCTGCAGAGGGCAGCTTGGAACTCAGTGGAGGAATCACGCACAAAATGAAAGAGAAACTATCTCTGAGTTTGTGAGCAGCCTGCCAAGACCTCCCCAAGCTTCCAGGTTTATGGGGATCCAAGCTCTCCACCAGGAGACAAGGTTTTTGCAGGAGAAGACACCTGGGGCAGAAGAGGGCAAGGCTCCTGAAGTCCAAGCCAAGCAACGTCCCTTGTTGCTGCACCCAGTGGGCAACTGTCACAGCTGGAGTAACCTCAGGTGGAAAGAGGAAAGGCGGAATCCCAGCCGGTGTGAAGGAACCCAGCCTGGGCCAAGAGGATGGAGACAGCCAGGGTGAAGGAACCCAGCCTGGGCCAAGGGGATGGAGACAGCCAGGGTGAAGGAACCCAGCCTGGGCCAAGGGGATGGAGACAGCCAGGGTGAAGGAACCCAGCCTGGGCCAAGAGGATGGAGACAGCCAGGCTTTTCAGAGAGGGGAGAGATGCCATCGCAGCAGAGATGGAGGGACTATCAAAATATGAATGCAAATAGGGTATTTATGGCTTTCAGGTTGGCAAGTGGTGAGCGCCTTAATGTCTTGCCAGAAACAATGCTCTTAATGTTAAAAGAAAAGCTGCGGGCCATGAAAAGTGAGCAAGAAGAATTCAGGGCTTTCAGGGATAAACTTAAAGAAATGTGGGAGTAGGTGTAGAGGGAAATGAGAGATAACATCTTCAGTTGTTTCAGGGAAAAGGGCAATCTTTTGGGGGTTGAAAGTGAGTCGAACTATTCATCTTATTACTGAAGAAGTGGGGGTTTAAATAGTTTAGGAAGAATCTGGGGGTGTCTTCCAGGTCCTATGGAAGGTCTCATCAAACTGCAGAATTTGAAACAGCCAAGGGAGAAGTCAGGTCACATCCTTGTGAGGTGGCTGAAGACATGTGTGAGAGAGCAACTTTCCTCCTGCGGAGGCAAAAATTGAGTACTGCCTGCAGTGAAACTCTTTGGGAAGGAAAATGTTGATCTGTTCTTCCCCTGTGTCTTGTGCTTTGAGAAGGTGTTTCTTGGAATAGTAGGTGGGCTACAACAATCCTGCATGAGATGTAACTGCGAAGGATGAAAATACCCTGCAATAAAGGAGGGTTAATGGGAGCATGAAAGACAGAGCAGTTATAGGTAAATATGGAAACTTGTCTGGACAGATTGGACACAGACAAAGTGCTTGTGTCACAGCTTTAATGAGTTTTGGGATTAGAGGAGCCCTGGGCTGCAGCCCGGTCCCCGTGCCCTCGGCGCAGCATGGCCGGCACTCTGCTCCACCGGCACAGCTTTACTGCCCCGAGTGACAGAGCCTGGCCCGGCCATGGATTCGGGTTGGAGCAAACCTCCCAAGGTGGCAGTCAGATTCGCATCCCTCTAATGTCCACCCCAAAACACATGGGAGCCCGCTCTCCTGGGCAGTCGCTCTCTGCCCTGACCTTCTTGGCTTGTTTTCTCTGCTCTTAGCTGCTCTGGAGCATGCTGCTGGCCCCATTGATT
>VYXH01000461.1:0-16503 GCA_013397275.1 Burhinus bistriatus | reverse complement strand
CGGGGTTGTGTCTCTGGGGAATATTTACAGCGATGCCGGCTGAAACAGATCCCATCTCGTCTCTCAGATGGTCCAGTGAGGATCAGAAGCGCGTTGCAGCGTGTTTTATTTGGTGTGGTGGATGGTTGAATAATCACCTGTCTCGTGGCATTTAATCTGTGCAATTTTGTCAGAATTCCTTCAAAAACGGGCTTCTGCACTATTAAAAAGAGATCCCAGATTAATCCCTCCCCTCAGCACTCTCCGTTGCAGGTTGATGCTGATCCCTCCCAGCCTGCACCTTCCTGCCCACGTTTTGGGTGGTGTGGAGGGTGTGATGCTGTGTGTGGGTGTGACGGTGTGTGGGACATCGCCGGCGGTTGCGGTACGCACAGAAGCGATGTCCCCAACCCTGGCTCCTGGCGGGATGCAGTCGGGAAGCGCAGCGCAGCCCCTCCCAGGTTTGGCATCTGCTGTAGGTAGAGAAAACGCATCCACCGGCTCCGGTGCGGTGGCTGCTCCTCTTCTGCGGGAGGGCAGCAAGCTGTCAAATTGTGCTGGAAGACAAACTGCTGTTTTAATTAGTCATCCCCATTGATCTGGCGCTGGGTGTTCCCGCAGCGGGGCCGGGAGCGAGGGACATGTCCCTTCTTGAGCGCTGTGCCGGGGCGTGCGCCAGCCTTGCCCCTGCGCCGGGCTGGTGGCACGGGGTGGGACAGCAGCGCTGCTCGTCTCCTCCTCTGCAGATATTTGGGAGAAACAGGTAGTTAACCTGCTTGTTTAATTTAATGTATAGGGTATGTGGTTCTTTGTTATTCCCTTGCAGTTTTAGTAACTACAGTAGCTACAGCAGGCTGCAGTATCCCCCAACTTCGTTTAATTGATACTTAGATGTGATAGTTTAATAACGGGTTGCCATACAATGTGGTCGTTCTTAATTTATACCCATACAATTAAGACCAGGCTCTTTCTTTCTTTAATTCCATAAACATTAGTATAGACTAGATAATAATATTTACATTTGCTTTTAAGGGGTTTATCGCCTCTGTGTTCCTGTGTTTACTGGGCTACAGACATACTGCATAAAGCAATCTTAAAAACCTAAATCTGCTCCATCATGCATGTAGTTGAAAAGCACAGCTGCAGTAGGAAGGCTGTGATCCTGCCAGTGCCAGCGGGACGCTGCATGGGTTTACTAATAATACCTGCATGAAAGCAATTGTGGACTTCGGAGTCTTAGATTTTGAGTCATAATGGTGCATGGATTATATGACGTCAGCACAGTAGCAAGTTGGGGCAAAAAGTGTTGTTGAGTATTGTGTCCCATAATGCAGAGTATTTACAAATCATGTGCTTATACTGGCTTCTCAAAAGACTTGTGAATGTGCCGAACTTGATATATCAGGAAGAAGCTCCTTCCTGTGAGGGTGGTGAGACCCTGGCCCAGGTTGCCCAGAGAAGCTGTGGCTGCCCCATCCCTGGAGGTGTTCAAGGCCAGGTTGGACGGGGCTTGGAGCAACCTGGTCTAGTGGGAGGTGTCCCTGCCCATGGCAGGGGGTTGGAACTGGATGATCTTTAAGGTGCCTTCCAACCCAAACCATTCTGTGATTCTATGATGTTTGACCTCAGTGGGTTAAGTGTGTTTTAAGTCTCTGCAAAATTAGGCTTCTGAACCTGATTCAAAGCAGGCTGTAGTCATGACTTGAATGGATTTGGGATCTGGATCATAAAACCCAAACTGTGGAGCCAGCACCGTGCTCACCTGGCAGCCTGGGATGTGGAGGGTGGGACAGGGACACCGGTGCCATGTGGAGCTGGTGACTCCGGCCAGCCTGCCGTGGTGTGTGCAGAGAGCGGGGCCCTGTTCTGCCTGAGAGCAAAAGCACTGTCCTTCGTGGTTTATTTATTGATATAACATATGTTGGTTGGGAGATGACAGCGCGCAGGCTGGGGGTCCCGAAAGGCTGGTGGGACGTGTCCCCGGCAGCTGTTAGTGGCAGCTCTGCAGTTACCATCTCTTGTGGAGACGGGGAACTGAAACGTTCAGAACTACTGCTACCATCAAGAAGTGGTACACGAGTTCAAATTTATTAGGAAAAAAACGTGGCTAGAGTAAGGTTAAATCCAAGCTTTTTATTTTCTTAGCCTTGGATCTGATAGACTCCCGTTCTCTTCACGGGAATTCTTATCTTAAATTTTTAGATGGCTCCTTCCCCTCATGTAAATACCATGAAGTTGATAAGTCTGCGCAGGGACACTTTAACCTAGGCACGTAAGAGAGTTATCAAGCAGAGATGAGTTTTCCTTCGCTTGCAGCCAGTCCTTACGTTTGCCAAGGGCACCCTGGGGGTTTGCTGCCTATCGGGCTGATTTTGATTTAATTGCCCAGAACTGCATCGTAGGGTGAAAACTTTGCCATCTGTGACGCTGGAAAACATTCAGATTTGGCCTGCTGGAGGTGCTTTGCCTTTCAGGAAATCTTCGCTAGGGCTGGCTCTTGGGTCCCACAGCTCCGAAGGATGCTTCCTATTTTCTCCCTGTGGCAGTTACAAATTCCTGGAGGCAGTGCTCACAGCAGCACTTGGAGCTAACTTCTCACTTCAGGTTTTCTTCAGCCGTGACTCGCGTGCGCGACAGTATTTCCTACTCAAGAAAATCAAAATATTTTCCTACTTAGAAGGTGTTCTGTATATTCTACTTGGCCTGCTTTGTGCAGGAGTCGAGGTAGGCAGTCACTCGGAGCTATCTGCACAGCTGGACAAGGATAAAAGCAATGAATTCGTTTCAGCCCTAACCTAATCTGAGTTAACGGGCAGGGATCTCACTGGTGAAAAGCAAGGGCACTTGGCCACGGCCATTCCTTGATCCTTTAAGAGTTTGAATCCCTGTTAAGCATGCTTGTCTTACAACCTGCACTCGCACAGGATGTAAGCAGTTTTGTTTTCCATCTGTTAAACAAGAGCCTTCTGATTAGCCAGTGCGAACAGAAATAATTATTTTTGTTCTTGCTGACAACAGGCAGGTTAACCACCAGGTACATCGCTCCCAGTGTTTTCCACACTCAGCAGTTTTAAACACCTTGCTCTGTGTGCATTACATGATTTGCCTTACAACTGGCAGGGATTTGGCTTTCAATATTGTCCCTTAATTACAGTAATTGCCTAAGTGGAGATCTCGACGTCTCCCACTGTCCTACAGCCACAGCCCAGACTGCAGCCCCGGAGCAGCCTGTCGCAGCTCATCCGCCCGGCCAGATACACAGTGGAGATGCACAAATGTCAGCGGGAGCAAAACCTGGCTTCATGAGCTTGGATGAGGGAAAAACATAAGCTACAAAATCCAACCCAAAAGCATACAGCATTCAGTTTTCAAGAAAGTATTTTGATTTTATGAAGTCACTCAAAGGGACTGTTGATAAAATATACCTGGTAGATTCCGAAGTGCAGTTGGCAGAGCACTGCATTATCTTTCAACGCAATGCTTATTTGATTTCCAAATGTAGGGACTTTTAACATTTTTAATTTTTGATGATGCTAAATGGAAATACCCATCAGAGGGTTCTCATGAGGCCGCGCTGCTGTGGCAGGGCAGGAGTGTTTCCTGAACGCATCCATCCCGCAGGGAATCCGCCTGTCCCTCTCCTGAGTGCTGCCTCAGCGCTGGCTTTCAGCTACGATCTCCAGGCAGGGCATTGTACTCTGCTTCTACTGACTTTAGTAAGGAGCAGAGGAATTACTTAAAGAACTCTGTTAATACTTGGTTTTGAGTTTTTTGTGTGCATGGGGTTTTTTCTTTCCTTTTTTTTTTTTTAAGGCTGGTTTTGTGTATAAACATTAAATCCCTGCTTTTATGTTTGCACAAGAAACGAAGAGAGACATTCAGGTCTAATATAAGTAGCTAAAACTGCTTTGGAATATGGAATACTTTTTTTTATTTATTTTTTTTTTTTATAATTTAACTGTTCAGCTGCTTATGTATTTGGGGCTGCATCGTATTACTGAGTTATAACTGGAAAGAGATGACGTGCATCCAGGTGGTCTCTGCAACTGAAGCTACGTCATAGTATGCGCCCTTGTATCCTACTTTATTTATGTTCTGAGAAGACTGTTTGCTTTTATTTAGCCACCAGATCTGTTTTGTTCCCTCTAGGATAGGGATTCTTCATTTATGCAATAGCAATATCCTGCTTTGACAGGCAACGACTTGTTGGATGGAGTGCTCGAGGCGCTGAGTGACTGCTGAAGCTCCCTATCTGATGCTCGTGGGGTGGGGTGCTTGCCCAGAGAACGGCACCCAAGTCTCGGGCCAGAAAGACTCCTGGTGTCCAGAGCTAGCTCTTTTGTTTGTGGTTTAGCAGCATAGTTTTCTGCTAACGTTGAATAGTCTGGAGTAAGGAGTGGCAGGCAGTTTTTTAAAAGCATTTGCACGGTTGTGTAATAAACTGCTTATTACTTTTGCATAACCGAAAAGTTTGGGAATATGGAATTTTAATGCAACGTCGGGTATCACGAGGACCAGCTTTATAAGTATGATTTGTCTCCTTTGCCTTTGTAAAATTATGAAATCTTTTCTATAAAGACAGAAGGTGTACATAATTTCAGATTGTTAGACTTTGGGTCCCTAGAACAAATTACTGTACTTGGATAAGAAAGTAGATGTGGTTGGTTTGCTCCTCTCAGGATCCTATTCTCTCCTCCGTATACGGTGAGGCAGTTTTCTCGGAGGCAGAGAAAATGGGATGCATTAAATTTCTTGCGGGAGGCCACTGAGCTAAGAATGGTCAGGGCTTGGTGAAGATGTGAAAGCGCGGACCCACGTAGCAATGAGGGCATCCCTACGGACAAAACCCCGCGGGGAGAGCTGTCCCTGCCGCGGCCGCACCGCTGGGCTGGTGCCTCGCTCCGGGCTGCGCGGAGAGCTGCGGGCTGCATCCGGCTGCCGAAGCGGGGTTGTGGCTACCCTCCTGACCGCCTGACTTCACCGTCTAGCATCCCTTCCGTCTTCATTTTTCTCAGCAAGCTCATTTTTTTTCCCCAGTTGATGAACAGAAAAAGTCAAAACGGAAGGTGAAGAATGACCATTTAGCCATTTTGCTAACAGAAATGATACCCATTTGCTGCTGTGAATTAGGGGGAGAGAGATGCTCCTGGTGCTGGATGCCTCTCCTGGTTAGATTTCCTGAGTGGGAGACTTGGGGCCCTAATTCTTTGCATCACAGTGCATAGATCCATGGCAAGAAACAGAAGAAATGTTTCCAAGAAACTGTTTTAAAAACAGAAGCCGTTCATTCATGCAGTTATACTGATAAGAGAACAACAGTTAACTCTTTGGAAAGGCATAGTGTTTCTTTTTTTTTTTAATACATATTTGTTCTGCAACCTGTTTCTTGGCCTTGGTGGCAAATGCATGGTGGTTGCTTCTGCTGGCTAATGAGCAAAATCAAATCACGCTATTTGTTATAGCTGCTTTCTTCAGGCTGCATTTAATTGATAGGTGGTGGGTAGAAAATAAAACTCGCTGAAATGAGCTTAAGTTTCTTGTTGCGTAAATGAATTAAGTAAGTTTCTGAACACTGTAATTTCCCTTTTTTTTTTCTTTCTCCCCCCCCAGAAAATGGCTGTGCCACCTGCTTACGCTGATCTGGGCAAATCTGCCAGAGATGTTTTCACCAAGGGATACGGTAAATAAAGCCAAAATAAATTTGGTCTTTTGCTGTCTACCCGATTCCTGAAAATGTTAGGATTTTATTACTTTTCTCTGATAAATATTCCAATAATTTCCATTGGAACCCAGAGAATTCTCTATTGTTCTCAGCTGTTCTCAGCTTCATGTTGCCCTTGCTGTCTGGAAAGGAAGGGTAACTTAATTTTCTTTTGACAAAATTCTTCCTGTTCTCCACAGGACTGTTGTCTGTTGTGAAAGAAAACGGTGTAATGTATTTTGACTGTTTCCTTGTATCATGAATAGGATCATTGATGTCAGTAGTTTGCTTATGAACAAAATGCTGCTCAGGATGAATAAAGGCATTATTACCTAATTTGGTCCCTATTATATTGCTGAGGTCAGTAGGCTTGATCAGTCAAGTGCCATCTGAAGTGAGTACGAACTGTGTAATCTGCCTCGTAAAAACACATGGCCTGATAACTGTACCCTTGGTTTATTTTTCTAATAGTTCACAGGAGATTTAAAAGGGAGTTTAAGAAATAAATCACAAATGCTTTTCAAATTAACATATATATATAATTAATATCTTTTACTCATCTTCTAGGTTTTGGGTTAATAAAACTTGATTTGAAAACCAAATCTGAAAATGGACTGGTGAGTCTGGAAAGACATTGAAATCCAAACCATTGCAATGTTCTTGTGTTTACTGTCTATTTCTTTTTAAAAGTAGAATGCCTTACCCTGCCCTTACCATTTTTCAGATATATTATTACCTTGCAATTACTTTATAATTTTTGTATAATATACGAGACTGTGCACAGATTAGAGCAGACGATAGAGCGAAGGGCTGCTTTGCAACCGTGGTAATTGCTCACTATGCAAATTGTGTTGCTGTTTGAGGCCATCCCCGTGGCCCATGCTCGGAGCAGTGTCAGTGCCTCCCTCCTGCTTCACTGGATTGAACGAGGTTTCTAAGTGCGCTGCACGCTTTTTCTGAGCAGTCACGAAAAAAGTATAGTTGCAATGTAACTGGGTATTTGAATGAATATTTAGAACACCTCTATGAAGCATTTGCAGACTTCCGCGCTGATTCGCAGATAGACCTCGTACAGACTAGCACCTTGTTCTGTGGGATACTGGTGGGAAGGGTTATCCACGCTCCCGTCCCATATCCGTTCCCTTGGCATGCAATGCTTTTTCTCTCTGACACTGAATTTCCTTGTGGGGCATGAGTGCCTTGGTATTAATGACTAGCAAACGTGTTCTTAAATCTTCTGAGAACTCTGCAGTATTGAATAATAGCCCAATTTATAATGACTAATATGTTCTACAAGTATTTGCCTGCATGCAAATATGTGTATATTTGCAAATATATATATAAATATTACGTGTATATATAAATTTTTTTTCCCCTTTTAGGAATTTACAAGCTCAGGTTCAGCAAACTCAGAAACAAGCAAAGTTAGTGGTAGCTTGGAAACAAAATACAAATGGGTGGAATATGGATTGATGTTCACAGAAAAGTGGAACACTGACAACACACTAGGCACTGAGATTACTCTTGAAGATCAGGTAATTTTTGGCTCAAAAGATGCAATTTACAAATTAGCTTAAGACAACCTCTAATTATAAATCCAACCAGTGAATTTCTTTTCTGTTCAGCTTGCGCGTGGCCTGAAGCTGACCTTTGACTCCTCCTTCTCTCCAAACACTGGGTAAGAAGTGAGTAAGCTTAAGTGACAAAAAAAAGGCGTTTTTTATTTTAGTTTTCCAGAATGCTGTCTTGCTTCTTAACTCCTTCTGTCCTAAGATATTGAGACAGTTAATAATCAGCCTGTGTATGATGAAATCATGTACATCTGATTTAAACCTTAGTATTAACAATCCCTTTTTAATCCTGAGCTATAGCAAGCAAACTTTTAAATACAGTAACTTGAAAATTATAGTCAGAATTAGGGTGGGAAGAAAAGGTTTTGTTTGCACTCCTGTTGCTTATTTCTGGCCATGTCAGAGGATGAGCTACGGTCTGAATAATAGCACTAAACAAGTCAGCTGTAATGCGAAGCTTAACAAGCTCCGGGAGCCAGTTGGCCACGGCTCTAATAGGTCGACACAGTAATTGGGCTTTTCTCCCGAGCTGAATTTATCATCTGAATTCTTGCTGGCCACAGCGTGCCTTGGTGGTGGATGAGTATTTCTGCCACGGCGATTGGATGCCATGTTTTATGTGGGCCAGAGGGATTATGCAGCAGCTGTAGGTCTAGATGTTAGTTTATTTTTTTCCCCCGATTATCTTTTTGCAAGCAGTGCTGCCAGCGAGTCAAAATATTCTGCACACGAGCTTCCCAGAGCAGCACGCTGCACTGCAGGCTGCCGGGGTTATAGTCCCAGTGGAGGTTTCATCTTGTGTTTTAGATTTAGTGTCCTGTATTGTCAACTGCTTCCAGACTACTCCTGATTCTAGATTATCTAGCTATTTTTGTATTTGTTAACCAGAACAGTCTCTAGTGTTTGTTGATGATTATTTCTTAACTGGTAGGATTCTTAAAGAAATAAAAAAGGAAAAAACCTTGTACGAGAACGACAAGTTACAGCTCTATGGCTATTTCTTAGGCACTTCACAGACAGTATAGTATCTGAGTTACAATGATTGCCTTGTGAGAGGACTATTATAACTGGAAGAAATGGAGTGAGATTCAGTCCTGGTGTGACCTGGTTTAGGTTGACAGGAATGCATTGTGTCTCAATATGAGACACCTTCTCCCCTTCCTTCCTACCTACTGGCGGCGATGCATCTTTCAACAGGGAAAGTAATTTTTAGAAGTGCTCCATGTTAGCTTGCCCCTGTCCCTGTCGACATTGGTGGGAGAGGTACCGCTGACTTTTACAGAAGCTGCAGACGAGCTATTGCTGAATGCTTCTGGCACTCCTGCTCTAATTTTTCAAAACACAAGAAATTCCTGAGTCCGAAATAATAATAATAATAAAAAAGAAAGCAATCTCTATGTGGGTCTGATACAGCGTTGAAAGAGTTCTTGGAGACTGTTTTTGCTAGCTGAAGTGAAAGGTTGATTTGAAATTTCAAATTAGCCTGACTTTTCCAGAAAGATTTCAGTAAAAGATGTGGTCAAAAACAGAAGACACTTCTCAGGTAAAGAGAGGAGAAAAAAATTTTAGATAAGAGGCCTTGTGAGGGTCTGCACCCTTGATGTAAAGTGACCTAAGGACACGTGAGAAAACACTGTTCTGGCCAATAATATAAAAAGAAACAAGTGAGTCAGGAAAGTTTATTTCTGTGTTAACCTGGCAGCCTTTCCAACGGCTGTCAGCATTAAACTTCATAAAGTATCCTAAGGAGAAAACAGGGTGTCAGAGCCACTGAAGCAGCCTACTTCCTTAGCAGCAGAGACTTTCCCTCAGGAAGCTGGAGGGAAAGCAGCGATATCTTGATGTCTGTCACAGTAAATGAAATTACCCAGTCCACTAGGATTCGGTAAAAATCGTTTGTTTGGAACAGGCCAGCTACTATTGACGTTCTATGGCAAACCTGTAAACTGCCAAAGTTTTGATTCCTTGCCTGCATCTACTGAACTTCCAAAAACATCAGATCAGTTGGAGATGAGGGTTTGTTTTTGTCACCTCCAGTCTGCCTTACTGTGCTGCTGCTTTCCAGAACAGAGCCCAGAAGTGCTTAGTGGGGCACCACACCGCATTTTATTGCTTGATTGCAAATAATTCACTGTAGCTGAATTAGGGGTTTGCAAATGTGAAAGGTAAGAAGGTGACATATCACGTGGCTCTCCAGGTATGTATACTTTGTCTTCAAGGGCTATTACACTGAGTTAAGGTAACTGATTTGATTGAATTGCTACCTACGAGCATACCTTTCCAAAGATATTAGATTCTTTCTTTTCTCTTTAGGAAAAAGAGCGCTAAAGTTAAGACAGGGTACAAAAGGGAACACATCAACATTGGCTGTGACATGGATTTCGATATTGCTGGTCCTTCAATACGTGGAGCCCTGGTGGTTGGCTACGAGGGGTGGCTGGCAGGTTACCAAATGACTTTTGAGACAACGAAGTCTAGAGTAACCCAGAGCAACTTTGCTGTTGGCTATAAGACTGATGAATTCCAGCTTCATACTAATGTGTGAGTATTAGCAGACAGGCATTAAAAAGGAATTTGAAAGGATTTTGCTGCTTACTGGAACAATGAAAGGGACAGTGTTTCAGCAGCAGTGAAAGAGGGAACACTGGATTTGAAATTACTTCATTTAAGATGGCAAGCTGCATTTTTTTTAGCTGCATTAACTTTTCTTTGAATTATGTGGGTGAGGGAGTGCATGATGGGAGGAACTGGAACTGACTGAGCACCCAAGCATCCAGTGTCTACCTTTCTAACAGATAAGGATTATTAGCATCTATTAGTGGAATAATAAAACAAGTGGGTTATAAAAATATTCTTTGTGAAAGCTGAAATAAAAGCAATGCCTTCCTTTTGCACGTGTCCAAATCAAACAAAATGGTGGTTTGATGCAGATGAAGGAGAGTTAATCAGAGGATGAACAAAAACAGACAAGGGAATGAATGGAAGAGATATGGACTGGGTTTGTTTTAGTACTGGAAGGAATATGGTATAAAAGTTTTTTTAGCATTGTAACTCCTAATAATCTGTTCACGCAAGCATTTGTCCTTTCTGAATGCATGAGCAGTGGCAAACCAGGACCAAATTCCATGAAAATGTTAATTTCTGTCTCCTGTTCCTCTTAAAAAAGCAATTTATGCCTTTGGGGAGGACAGTTTTTTAAGATTAGGCAATCCCTAATCCATTCCCCCATCCATTCTCCCACCCCCCTCCCCTTTCCCATTCCCTTGGGTAATTGGATATTTTGCACGTAGCCGAGCTATTGCAGGCTGTTCCCATTTGGGGGATGAACAACTGTTCTGCTTTCCTGGAGCTGCTTCTTCAAGGCTGTCTCTTCTGTTTCATGCTGTTTTGCAGAGATCTGGTTTAGGAAGCTCAAACTGCCTCGCAGAACAATTGAACCTTCACAGCCCAGACAGTATGTTTGAAGGATTGCCAAAGCACAAAAATGTGGGCAGGAAACTTTCATCAAAACAATATGTGGGGTCCCCCTCCGCTCCGTAGTTAGGAGTTACTCCTTCAGGCACAATGACTTTCAACTGTGTTATGCTGTAGCAGTTCAAAACATTGTATTATTGGCTTTTGCTATAAAATGCTGTAATTATTATTACTCTTAATTGAGGCAACAGCAGAAAATAACTTTAAAACAGCAGCAGGGGCTCAGATCGTACTGTACTGTTTCTTGGATTCCTGAGAGTCTGTGTCTTAGGCTGCTGTTACTGTACGCGGAGGATAAATCACCTTCAGGAGGACGTCTAGTTTGTTTATTTAATATTCATACTCTACCAATTGACAGGCAAAACCATCAATGTGTGATATGAATAGAAATATTATTTATTGATATTAATAGATGAGTTGGGTATTTGACATGTTTCAGCTTTGAAACGTGTCAGTTTTTATATAATCCCAGAATGAGTTGTGCGTGGAACTCCCATCGCTCGCCTGCTCAGTTGTTATATCTGGACAGTTCAGTGTTTCGCAGGGATGCTGTGGCAGAGCTGATAATTTAACTAGGTGGGGCTTGAACCATCGCCTTTTGTTCCTGCTGCTACACAGATGAGCTGGGGACTTGAGCAAGTTACTTTCCTTAACGGTGCCTTAATATATTAATTTTCATAGGGGGATACTGTTTTTTTTTAATCTACATCTGAAAACTGCTATTATTACTATTAGAATTAAAAGGAGGTTTGACTTTTTAATTATTATTTTTTAATAATAATTAAAGGGAGGTAGGGCTGGATAAGTTCTAGTTTTAAATATGACTTTCCTCGTTTTTTTAAGCATAGCTCAGACCGCCCCCCCCTAATGTTGCAGGTCAAGACAGAGCTGTGTGGGAACCTTGCACAGAATCTGCCTGTATACCCAGCTCTCCTCAGTCCTTTTTAATCCCTCCTTTTCTTGAGAGCCAAGCACAAGCAGGTATATGTGAGCTTCAGTCTTATCTGAAGTAAGTATTGTAGTGTTTTTCTGGAAGAATTGCTCTAACAATTTAAAAGGCTGCTGCTATTGCTTGAACTTTTAAGTAGGCATATCGCTACTGTTTGTGCAACTGTTAGGAACAAAGGAACATCAGGCCAAAGGGGTAAAAGTGGAAAGATTCTAAGTCTGCCCCTTTTTTTAATCACTAAAGGTTTGGTATACTCCAATAATCGGAACCAGACTAGTTCATAGTTTAGAAATAATCATAAGTATTTTATTTGCAGAGGTCTTCCTGTGGTTTAAAGCCCCTTTTGTGCAATATGTTTGTATCTTCTTTTAAGGAAATCAGAGAAAATGGAAATTCAGGTGCTCACTGGTTTACAAGGAATGCAAGGCTTTTAGAAGTCTTTTGCTCTTGTTTTTATGATCTGCATGCTCTAACGTTTTGCATTTTGTTTACCACACTTTATTCCCTGTGTAGTAATTGGAAGCTGTGCTGCTCAGTAGCAGTGGTAGAAGGCTATCATCATTCAGCTGTTGGCCAGTGCTCTCTGCAAAGTAAAATTGGTTTCATTTCAGTTTGTAGTAGAGAGAAATCTATAGTACAGATGTACCATAAGAACTATTGCAAATGGTATTCATTTGCAAAAACCGATAGACTTGGACATTGAATTGGCCTCTTCACTTCTGATACAGTTCATCTGTCTGGTAAAAGCCTGCTGACGAGGCAGCGCTCGGGCTCGGTGGTTGGGGCACAGCCCTTTCAGGGCACGAGGGAGACGTATGCCTGGGAAAATAATTATTTCAGAGATACGCCGAAAAGAATAAATCTCTTTACTACACAAGACTCCCATCTAGAGGGAAGGGGAAATTGGAAGCTGTCATCATTAGTCTATTTTTGATAAGTTTGTCATGGCTTTTTTTCAGTTTCATAAGTTGTTTGTGGAAATACAGTAACCATCAATGAATTTAAGCATTTAAAAATAACTTCATAACCAATCTGGCCTCATGTCTCTATCTTAGTTGTTAGAGGGTTATTAAATGAGGTGTAAGTGAATGTTCTGCAAATACAGAGCTTGCTGGAAAAAAAAAGATGATTGTTTTGGGGTGCAGTTTAAAACTAGAGTAATGCCTTCCTTCCAGGAATGATGGAACAGAATTTGGAGGCTCCATTTACCAGAAGGTGAATGATAAACTGGAAACTGCCGTGAATCTTGCTTGGACAGCCGGTAATAGCAACACTCGCTTTGGAATAGCAGCCAAGTATCAGATTGACCCAGAGGCCTCTTTTTCTGTGAGTGCTGTGCATGTACATTTATAAGCATTTGAAAATAGGCTCCTCTAACGGAAATGTGAAGCAACGTTTACATGAGTAAAGTGCAGTTTTGGTGCAGTTCTGTGGTGTATATTTGGCACGTATATCTATTTGTCTTGTTTTTGGCAGTGTGAGAGCACAGCGATTGGATTTTCCTTAGAAGTGACGCAGGATGTTTAATCGTATTATTGGGCACTGTTTTGAGATTTTAATTTTGAGGCAAAACTAACTCTCTGTGATTTAAAAGATGAAATCCTTTACCTGCTTAAAAGGTGTTATTTAATTTTCAAGTTGGAAGGACTTTGAAGAAAGATACCAAATTATTTACATACGGTATTTTTTCCCTTTAAGGCTAAAGTGAACAACTCCAGTCTGATCGGATTAGGATACACTCAGACTTTAAAGCCAGGTAAGCCTATGAAGAAGAAATTCAGACATGAAAAGTGGTATTTTAGTCTGGAAATATGAGAGGTTTTTTGTGACAAAACATGAAATTCTTTGTAACATTGCTGTTCTGCATGGCAACCCAATGATGAACTTTTCCAGGGACTGCTCTGTTAATTTTGGATGTCTGTTGGAAGCAGGATTATTAGAAACTACCATCCACTGACCAGTCAGATACTCTTTTACGTTGATATAAACTATGCCTACAATTAGGCATTTCGCAGATAAGTAAATGCGTTTTTAGTACTTTCAGAGGCTTCCTATTACTGAGTTCATTTTGCTTGAAAATGTGACTTTCTCAAGGTCCCCTGGTCCAGGAAGAGGACAATCCTACTGCTGTGAAATTGGTTTTAATGTAGTCTAATAAATCTGCTGCCAGAATACCAAGCAGATTGACATGGGATATTACAGTAGGCAGGGCTTGGGCCTTTTCATACCTAGATTTTAAAGTGGTTTAGAAAGGTGGGTGTGTATCAAGGTCCCAATTTTTCATAAGACTGGACTCTAAAATTAGATTAATCAGTAGACCAGCAGCGGTGAACTGACTCAGAGCTTTAATTACTTGGAGTGATAAAAAGCAGAATCTGTCACCATGGTTTAGTATAACGTTCATAATTCAGAAAGATTTCATATCTGCAAATTGTTTTAAAATGCTCAGTCTTTACAAGGCTAGCTGCCAAATTACGTTAACCTAGCTACCCAGCTAGGTTAAAGCAGCAACACAGACACTGCACTTACTGAACGCAAAGCTCATGCCAAGTTTTTAACAGTTGTCTTTTCTCTCACTTTTCTTTATTTCACAGGTATCAAACTGACATTGTCAGCTTTGTTGGATGGCAAGAATGTCAACGCAGGTGGTCACAAACTTGGTCTAGGATTGGAATTTGAAGCATAAGGAGTGATTCTACAATCGCTAACTGGAAAATACAGCATAGCTACCTTCAGAATATAGTGTACCTTTCAATGTTTTATGTCTGGGATGCAAGTCTTGCTAAGTATCAGTCCTGCTAGTCCTGGTTAAAGACAGCTAAGCTTTAAAAATGATGTTGTTAAAGAAGTGGAGACAAAAGCGTAAAAAAAAAAATAATCCTAATTCCAGGCTTTTTTTTTGAATGTTATTGCCCATCACATCTGTCAGCTGCCACATGATAGGAAGTAGGAAGGTATTGATTACCTTTACTAATGTATTGACTGCACAGGGCATATTTTAATGTGGTGTAAAACCTGAGACATTAAGCATCGCTGACCACTACATTGTACTGTTAATTCCGTAAGCAAAATGTTCAGACATTTAAGGTTTCAATTCACGGTGGAATGTGCAAACTTGTCTGAAAAAGGGATTTTTTAAAAATTTTCTTTTAGATAGGCACTTCATGAATGACTTTTCTTTTTTTGGTTATCTTACACCTACAGCTGTCTCCAGAATGCTTTGGGTTGTCCACCTTGTTTAAGTCCGTTGCAGAGGAGGTTTGATGTGACTCAGCCAATACTACCTGTCCTGTGTTGTGGTTCCTTTCCCTTGCACTGACTGGAAAGCTTGTAAGACAGGGCCATAATCAGGGAAGAGTCTTTGTAACTGCAATCACATAGTTGCATCACTAAATTTAAAATGGACTTTTGTTTTATTACCACTTTTTTTTAGCAACTAAATGGGTACATTTTTAGAGAGTCTTCCATTTTGTGTGGAACTAGACCCCAAAATGCTGTACTTGACACTACTAAAAATGGATAAAAAACCCAAACCCAACTTGAATAAAATATTGAAATGTCACCTTTTACTTTGTCTTTATATTGTGAAAACAATGTCACATTAATTATGGGCTCCAGAAGCAGACTCGCAATACCTGAGTGCATATTTTGTACCACACAAACAAAAAAATACTTAATAGATTTAAGTGCCAGACATGGCCATGTTCTTAGTGCTTGCTAAGCTCTGGCAGCTGCACATACGCAGGTGTTTAGCTCGTGGAGGAAACAAGGTAACGTGGCTTTTTTATCTTTCTTTCATTGCAGAATTCACTAAGTTGAATTACCTTTCTATAAGCAAATAGGCGCGAGCAATGAACAGTTACCAGTTGGGATAAACTTCAGTGGCTTTTCATTAAAACTTGCTATTTTCTGCTGTGTAAGCAGTCGGTGTGGGTTCTGTGCAGATGGCGAGAGGCCACGGTACAGGAGCGTGTGCCTGATGAGGCAATGGCGTTATGACATCCTGAGACGGGTAGATCCGCCTCGGCCGCAGCCTGCAAATTGTGCAACGCCGGCTGTCTTCCCTCTCGCCACAGGCTGTTCCCGAGGATTTCCTAGTATGTCGTCTTGCAAATATTTAACTTAACACTCCTGGGGGAAATAGTCCTCTTCTAGATTTCACCAGACAAATCACATGCAACCAGCTCACACTAAATTGGCAGATGCTCAAAATTAATTTATGTTCCTGTATGCCGTGCAGGGCTCGTGTTCTGTGTCCCCGTTAAGCCTCTGGGCTCCGTATTCTTAGTTTTCTTACGCTTCAGGCATCTGTGTTCTGGAATTTGTTCTCCCGCGATCGGCTTCTCTCATGGCTCGCATCACCTCATTTAGGGGTGAGAACCGGAAAGCATTTTTTCCCCCCTAAATCTATCAAATTCTGCAAAAAAGCCCAGTCACGCCTGCAGGCCCCGATGAACACCATCCCCGGGCTGTGGCTCTGTGCGGAAGGCCCAACCCCTAACGCCAACCCCTGTCTGAAGGAAAGCGAAGGAAAATCCCTATTATTCTGTCAGGGGGCTGGAGGCGCTTCCAGCTCGCTGGGCATTGCCTGCTCGGGCCGCTCTCCCGGGCCCTGGCAGCCCCGAGGCCGCCCGCCGTCCTTCCGCCTCACTTCCGCCTCACTTCCGCCTCACTTCCGCCGCACCGCGCCCCCCTCCCCACCTATGCGCATGCGCGGCCGCTTCACCGGCGGTGCCGCCCTCCCGCGCAGGCGCTGTGGCCTCTCCCCGCCGCGCGCCGGGGGGCGGTGCCATCGCCACGTCGGGTTGAGGGCGGGGAGGGGAGGCCCA
>VYXH01000460.1:236717-253568 GCA_013397275.1 Burhinus bistriatus | reverse complement strand
TTTTTTTGCTCAAATACAGAGACGTTATTTTTTCTTTAAGGATGCTCCCACAGTAGTAAATTAATTGTCACAATTCACAAATAAAAATAATCTCTGCGAAACTTATACTTTAATTTGGCATTTCTCTATATCCAGGGTTGGGTTTCTTTTTAAAGATCCAAGAATGAAATATAGTGGTTATTTCTTCTTTTTTCAGATCATTAAGGAACAAGTTAAGTAAGATTTAAGCTAACAGTAGCAGTAAAAATGCTCTACAAGATTTACACCTCATCATAACTATGTACACTGGTATTTCTCTTTAATGCAGTCCAACACTTTGAAATTCCATACCTCTAAAAATAGGTACAGGATACATCCTTGCTGCAGATCAAAAGCTAAACTTTATATTTAAAAATATCGTGTCTTTATAACTTTTTATTTGTTGATATAATTACTCCTATAATGTGGAAATCAGAATGTTGCTTTCAGCTCTGTATCTCTTTTTATAACAAGGCAGAAAAACCATTTAAAGTTTTCATTTTATATAGATATGAAGTAAGAAAAAGAATTACGAAGTCCTTTTTTATGAAATATGCAGTTTAGGTTGGTATTCTGTTACTGAAATTGTTGTAACTTGAACATGTTTCTCTGATTTATATGCAAGTGACTGAAATCCATGTTCTAAAGCTTTAACAGTAGTACATCATTTAAATGTACCCATGAGATATATCACTGTCATTATACTGTCATCACATAATACCATATTTTGTGCAATAGTCTGAATACTAAAAGGTAAGATGACCTCCATTAAAAATCTATTCTTAATTCCTGATCTATTTCTGTCTGTAAGAAAACAGTTTTCCCATCCTTATTTAAATTTTTGATGTCACATTTCTTCTGTAAAATATTCCTTTCCCCTTAAAGCCAGGATCTTGGCAATAGAGACACTAAAGATGCACCCAAGATAGAAAAACTTCAGAATATTTCAGTCTGATATATCTAAACCCAGAATTTATCACTGTTCCCAGAGTTCTTTGAAAGCTTATGGCACTTTCTGGTGTTTCTGAAATTATATTTATCTTTTATGTGGGGAATTTTACTGTGCTTTTCCCTCCTTCTCTATGTACCCCTTGCATCTGTTGCACAGGTTATTCACTTCTACCAAATACTTCTTTCCATTGCAAACCTAGACCACTACACGTCACAAACTAATTAGTTGTGTTGCTGCAGTCGGTCTACAGCATAGCTCTGCACTGCACTGTATTCCCTGTCATTATCTGTCGTATTCTGCATGCTGTCGTTGACTTACTTGGGAGAAAAGTTTTTGAAGAAATACAATTGTGTGCGAGTGTGTGTGCGCACGTGCGCATGAACATGTAGGAGGCTCTTTTGTCCATAAACAAAGGCTTACATTAAAGACAGAGTAATTTTAAGAAAACTCTTTCAGATAGAATGTTAAAATGTTCTGTACATCTAAAAATAATCAGTATTTTCCTTGGAGCTGCAACTAGTATATTCAGTAGATAGTTTGACTGTTGCAAACTCAGATGACATGCAATGCTAGATTTGATCTGCTCTCACTTCCAGACAGCTTTATTAAAATAAAGTAACTTGTTTCCAGCAAAGGAAAAAAAAAAAAAAAAGCGTTATTGATTTTATGTGAATATTCTTAATTTACAGCAACCTAATGTAGACCAACTCTTAGACTCCTTAAAATATTTTTACACACATTTTTCACTTGACCATTTAATGCAAATAAGTGTGTTAAATTGTCTTCATAAGCTAGCAAGGAATGGTTTAAGTTATCATAGCCAATTAAACAGAATAAAAGGGTATTTAATTTTTTATTTTGTGTTGGACAACAGTTGTTTATCTGTTTTAAAAAGAGGCTAAGCCTCTCAACTTACCCGTCCCTAGTCATGTTCCTAGGCCAAGACAATATTCCGGTTTCCTACCTCCACTGATATCGTCTTCCTTTTTTTTTTTTGTTGTTGTTTAAATAACTCCACTCAAAATAACACCTGTGTTAGCAAGATTCAGTTTCCTTTGTAACCTTGACTTGACCTTAAAGGATTCTTTTTATTCTTTCTTTAAAAAAATCAGTTAACTAATTAAAGCGTCCTAATTTCACTTTGGTGTGCTTCCTGTGTAGTCATCAAGCCTACTGCAAAGTGGATATGTTGAATTGCTTTTCATTTTGAACAATGGAGAAGCCAGAGTAAAGCTGTTTTCTCTTCTTGGGGATATATAAAACCAATTATACCAACTTAGATTTGAAAATGTTAACTTCCCCAAATAACACTGGTTAAATTATTGAGCCTTCTTGCCTAACATCAGTCTGTTAAATTTATGTGCTCCTGGCTGATGGCAGGCTGAAAGCTTACACTTAAATATTGCTTAAACAAGGGCTGCAGTCCTAATTTTGGGCTCCAAGTAACACTCAGACATTTTTAAATCTTGAGGTGTCTGTCTGGACCGACCCATTTTTAGCCTACAGGTTTGCCATCGCTGTCTTTGGCAGGCAGACCTGCCCTTGCTCCATCTTCCCTTCCAGCTGGCCAGGCTCCCACCAGCTCCAGTCCAAACCCACTGTGCTCCCAGCAGAGATGATGGTACTGACTCGGGAACTCTGCTTTCAGGTCGGCACTGGCATTCGTCCGCTTCCCACAGATACCAGGAGGAGCAAGCGCAGGTCAGTCTCCAAAGACCATGCAGACATGCTGTAAGCTGTGAGGAGATGTAAGCCTCTGCAAAAGGCCATATTCCCAGTCTGGAAGAGAAAGAGAAATTTGAAAGAGAAAACTTCTAAGGATAACAGTGCTCCGTTGAGATGGAGTACCTATAGTCTGCCTTTGCTCATGCCTGGATGCATGTACATATTTTGCAATGGAGCACGAACATTGAGTTTTGAAAGCAGCTCATCCCGTCCCTCTGGAATATGAAACACTTAAATATTTTGCTTGTTTTATTGTCAAGCTGTCAGGCACGATGTTTAAAAGTACCTGCTGCAACCTATATTGTTGCACTTCACTTGTCAAGAGGCATTCCTGAGGGGACCACCAAACTGCACTTAAGAAGTGTTATAAATAATGGTGTTTAGTAGATTTCATCAAGAACCACTTTAAAAGCAACACCAACACACCTGTTAAAAAGCTTTCTGGGAATATCTAATACTTACAAGACTATTTAGCTATTTATACTAGTATTACACCCATTCGATCTCACTGCTTTTATTTTCAATGAAGTTATAACGGTATAAAATCCAAGAAAGCCAGAAGTGAAATCTAGCCCTCAGTATTCAGGCAGGACAGACCTTAACCTCTCACTCAACACATTGCCTGGTGTATTCTGTCCTCAGTTACTACTGAATAATTAAAACAGATACTTAATAGTGAATGCATAGTATTTCCTTACCAAAATGCTAGAGTATCTTTAGTAAGATTACACTGATAGTTGTGTCTCATCTGTTAAAGAAAAATATGTTTTCTTTATTTTATAATAGTCATTAAGAAGAAAAAAAACAATACAAAAACATACAAAAATGAAAAAAAGAAAGCCACATCCAAATTCTGTTCCACAATAGAGTGAAATAAAAGGAAGGCTTTATGATCAGTTTATGGTGCGGCATATTTGCTGGAATAAAAATGCTGCATGGGCGCAATGGTTATCTGTTAAAATGGTTTGCTCCCTCCATCATTTTCAAATACAGATAGATGTACGCCTCTTACATATGCTCATGCCTGAAGTGGAAACTCATCATAATTTTAGGAATTTTAAGCATCTGCAACACTAAAAAAAGCCAATCTAACTCCGATTTAAACAAAACTAGAGGTCATGTATGCTCTGTCCTCCCCTTTGTCCATTTAAAGCTCATTAAGTGAAACCCCTGTCTTTAAAAAGATGACTTGTGGTGTTACTGATAATAAAGTCAGGGGCTCTGGCACTATGGCTAGGCAGGATATTGTGTGACACTTAGAAAATTGAAAGTAAAAAAAGCACAGTTCCACAGAACCTGCTTTCACAGTTGTTTAGCGTAATGACTGCATAGTGCAGCCCACTGCTGCCAAGCTACCTGTGAACAAGGTAAGCTGCAAAACTTGAAGCAATATAGATACGTTAGCCCCATGCTTTACCTACTAATTAGCTTTGCTTTTCAAAGTTTTTCCAGTAGGGCTAATTAGTCCCTCTTCTTTTACCTCCAAAGTAAGCCAAGGTGGTTCTCTCTGAGGCCACAGCGGTGCGGACCTCCTGGGCAAGAATACCCGTTGGGTGACCATGTCCCTCCCTTCTACCTGCAGTTTTAAAAAGGCTTTATACTGTCAGAGAGACTTTATGCTCAACCTCTGTTTACACCTTGCTTGCATGAAATTATTTGCAAATTACTCAAAATGAAGAGGACCATTAGGCAGTGAAGGCAAACATTTATAAGTTAGAAACCATCAGTATTGTGATACCCATATCCACCGCGGTTCTGCCTTATTGCACGTCTGTTCTGTGCACTGGGATAAAATGGATCATGTAAGTGAAACAACGTCAAAATAATGCTAATTCGCAAATAATTCTCTAGCAACTCCTCACAGTCTATCAAACTGTTATGCGAGTCCATTATTGGTTTGGTTTGTTTTATTTTTTAAGTTTTTTGGGGGCAGGGGAAGAAATGGGAGTTCTATCAAGAAAGCTGTTTATTTTTTCAAATCAAAATTTCTGAAGAAATCATTATTTTTTAACTTAGGATCACATATTGGTTTGTACAACAATTGCTTCATTAGAGGTAAGCACGTATGCCCATGAAATTAATACTTGATTTAGTGTTGTCTCTTATAATGCAGCAGTTTAGCCCGTGAATTAAATCACAGAGCCAAGCGATGGATTGGCACATCATTTCAGTTTAAACAATTTGTCAAATCCTAGAATTATTTTTATTTTTCACCTTTTCTTCCAGTTCATATCCTCTTAATATTTATTAGGTATTTAGCAGAGATAGAAACTAAAGACAAAAAATGATTGCTTACGGCATAATTTTTGGTTTGGTAACATCTCCTTTACTGCCACTAACAGATTATTGCATTATTTGGTTTTGAATGCATTTTCTGTCATCTCTTATCTGTTTTAAGATTGTCTCTCATTGAGCCTGACATTGGATGCAGTCAAGTGGCAAAAAATAAAGTGGAAAAGCTTGTGGAAGCAAGGGGAATAGACAAGGAGGGAAATAAATAGGCAAATTTTTTTTCTTTTCCTTTAAAAAAATGCCGTACTATAATTTACAGCATCTATAAATGATCTTCCTGTAATTATTTACATCTCACCACTGATTGTTTAAATAATCTATAACCAAGGTCAGTTTTAACATGTAGCAAAACAATCTAAGGCTTTTAGTCATCAAATGTTTATTTGCTCCTTAAAAAGAAATTGTATGTTGCATGCTGGAAAAACAGTTTATGGTTTTTTTACTTCAAGCTGTCCTTGTTTTATTTAACAAAGTGATATGACTTTAGTGGCACTTTAGAAGGTTGGAAACAAAAGGAAAACTGGAACATTCAACCTACTGATACTTTAACTTTGGTTTTACTCTAATTACACATCTCATGTTATTTTTAGTGGCAGAAAAAGATAATTAAGCTTATTTCTGAAATAGCTGCAACACCTCGCTGGATGAAGGACTCAGGAGAAAGACAGAAACTGCAGGGAAAAAAAAAAACCAAAAACAAAAAACACTTAGAAAGTGAGATATAAGTTAAAGAGATTTTGGTATCTGTCGTCTGGAAAAGGGGTGTCTTAGGCGAGCAGCCTCCCCACGTGGCATAAAGGGATGTCAGCCCAGGGCAGAAGTGACCAAGTTAAATGGCAACTTACTCACTGAGAAAAGACTGAATCTGCCAGGTCCATGAATCCTTCTTCTCTCCAAGAGGAGAGCACCTGGAGTGGGTGGCATGGAGGCCTTTCCCACCCCGAGTACAGGAACCGTGGCCCTTACCCCGTGCTAGGAGGCAGCAGCAACAGCGTTTTGTGGATACACCTACTGGGCAACTGGAAACACCAGCCATGTGTCAGTCATTAAATCAGAGCGATTCAGTTGCCTGTGGGATTTACAGTGGTTTGATGAAAGGCACAAGGGAGCTTTGTATTCAGTATTCGTACATAAAGCTTTCAGATATTTTACACGTTTGAAACATGAAACCTACAGTTGTTTTTGCAGTAAAAGAAAAGCATGTAAGTACCATTACAGAAAGCAAGCTCTTTCCTGTTTGTGGATTTATTTATTTTTTTTTTAATAAAGAATTTAAATCTAACTGTATTTTAAAAATGGACTGAATCATTTTTAGAAAGAAGCATGGTATCACTGAAATGGAGCTGTTTTGCCATTTCTGTATGCACCTGTAGATACCACGATACTTCAGTAACCTCAAAAATAAACATTACTTACCTACTTCACCGCAAAGAAGATCTAGAAAACTTTGATGGGTTATCCAGTACATAAGCAATGAGGTAACAGGTATAAAACCAGCTGCTCAAGCGTATAAAATTCTCACATATAACACTTGCATACAGTACCTAATGCAACTACAAGTGTTTAATTTAACATTACCTACTTTGAAAACCAGAACACACATTCATTTTCACTATCCTGCTTTTTGGCAGTGTTTTATATTATTACCCTTCAAATCTCAAGGCAATCTACATGTGAAGCACTTTATTCCTGACATGCAATTATTTTGCTATAACTATCAAAATAAGTTGTCTATCTCACTGTTGTAAGAATAATATAGAACAACACTCAGCGCTTGCTACTGTCAAAAAAAAAAAAAAAAAAGAGGGGACAAAAAAAGGATTGAAAAATATTGCCATTACTACATTCTATCATTTCCAGAAAGAGCAAGTGCTAGATTTTAGAAACTGTAGTTACTTGATGCTTTATACACCATGTTATCAGCTTTAGTAGAATTCAGTGTCTGAATGTAAGTGGTAAAATATTACTATTGCTACCTTACCACAACAATTCCAAGAAAATAAACTTCACTGACAAAATTTTATAACTTTGGACCTGGATTTCCTCTCCTTAAGAAGAAACCAAACACCTACATTTGATTCAACGATGAATTTGCCTGAGTGCACTTGCAGCACTTGATATGTGAATTCTAGTTCAGCAGGGACTACCAATGCATAAAGTGCATAAACACGATTTTTAAAAAAATACATATATATGTATAATTATGTGTAATACCTGACTTCCACCTGTGAGAAAGATGAATTCATTCTAAACCTATATGTAGGAGGATTAATTATGCAATATTGGAAATTAAATAAGCAGGGCCTATAACAGTGTTTTGTTTAACCTAGTAAAACTCAAAATAAGAGGGGAATTAAAGGAGTTAATCAAAAGAAATATTAATGCTTAGCCAACAGCATGAGCACAAAAGCAAAAGGAAACAAAATAAAAATGAATAAAAGACACTGGAATATGGAAAAGTGAGTTGGTTTCTGATGCAGCTATTCAACAGAGAGAATGAGAAACACAACCCAAAGTAATGGCATTTTTAAACTAAGGCTTTAGGCTAACCTTGATTTTTAAGCTAGAGCGATGATGTAACACAGCTACCTGCATATCTGGGAGACTCGATTCTGTCACCAAGTTGTCCTTTCCAGTTCTGTTTCTATCATCTGAACTTCAACTTTGTATTTGCAAATTTATTTGTGAATTTTACATATGGTAAAGGACAATAACCTCTAGCCATAATCTGTCTTGATGTAGTAAAGAAAGTCACCTTCACGGTTATAAAAGTATACACCGAATCTCCAGATGTTTTCAGATGAAACACTTAGTCCTGAATAAATTCTTTGTTGAGTAGCAGAGCACCCATTGTCTTCAGTCGCATAAGTTATCTTGTCCACTGTCTGTGAAACTCAATTGTTTCTGACAACTGCGGCAATCGCTTACTGGGGAAGTAAAAAAAGTACTTAGTGCATATTCTTATGATTTGAGTGCATCGTAGTAATAAGCAGCCAGCTCTCTGCTTGGGTGAACAGAGGAGGACCTGTGCTGCAGAACATAATGGTGTATGTTTTTTGATCATTGATTATTTATCTGCATTGTGACACAATTCAGTTTTAAGCATAATGTAACCAGGATGAAAATTCAAAGGAAATATATGAACAAAAGTGTCCTAATATCAAGGAAAAACCTTATACTTCATATAAATAAATTCCCTTAAAAATACTTAATGTGATGTAGGTACCCTTTGACATTTGGACATAAATATTAGCTGCTCAATTCACTGAGTATATTCGTGTGCCACCATATAGAAAATCCTAACATCTGTTTACAAGCTCACCAAGTGCCACTGTAACTTTTTTTCTTTTTAACTCAATGTACAGACTGTAGATTGGAAGATATACTTGAAGACAACATTTTGCCATTTTTTATTCCACACAAGTGTACTTTGGCAGAATCCAGATTATCTAGAGCTGCAAAAAGCTGAGTTTCAAAAGCTATTTTTGGTTGATTATATCCAGGTGTCTTGAACAGTTGTAGGTTTTGATTGCAATGAAGTTTTGAGTAGCATTCTGAAAAATTAGGCTTCTTATTTAGATGCTTAAGTATGGATTTTCTTTACAAACGTCCATCTACTTATTTAACATCTACCTACTAAATGGCTTTAAATATAAGAGTAATACATATCTTCTCATTTTCAGGATAATAAATTGAAGTTAAACCCAGGAAATTTATTTTAGCTCTACATAGATCACTATGCAAATCCATGAGCTTCCTCTAAAACTTAGGATCTTAATCTCTCCTCAAAAGCAAATATTTTTAAATTGAAAAATTATTTTTCCAGGCACTCAGAAGATTAAGATAATTTCTAGAAAAAAATTTAATAAGTAAAGAAAAGTATATGGTATAGGAATTTTTCAGATGGGAAAGATGCTTAACCCTTGAACATCAAAGGTTGCTGTCATGAATCTTGAACATTAGGATATTTTCTTTCCACTTTCACTTTAGTTTTCAGCTAAATATTCTCAGCTTCTTTATGCAGTCTTTAAATAGATGGCACTTCATGGCTACTATAACGATTCCATAACAAAAGATGTAAAATTCAATTATTATTATTATTGTCTAGGCACACCAGTTTTGCATAAAACTTAAGAGTATCAGCAGAAAGTTTGTAAGGTGAGAAATACCAGTAAAAACCAGGGCATTAGCGTTGAAAGAGGAAATGCAAGACTGGAGGCAGTTTATTAGGGAAAGATACTCAAGGGTCTAATTAGGGAACAAGCCATAATTTAATTGATGACTTCTAACAAAAAGGTTTGAACACCAAATCAGTGATATCGTGCTACCAGTGATAGCATAATATTTGGGAGCCGTTACGATCACAGGGAAGGAATAAAATATGCAGAGAACACTGGATTGCTTTGAATAACAGAGAAATAGAAATAAGATAAAATTCAATAACTTTGAAATAAGGTGCAAAGCAATTCAGCCAGCACACCCTGTCTCATCAGCTGAAAACAGCAAAGGATAAAGAGATATGTATACTAATTCTGTGAGTCAATTTGAGCTATGACATTTATTTGGTCTTTGGCTTTGGTTTCACTACAAAGCGACTATGTACAGGCAAAGAAGAGACAGTTTCAGTGTTGTGACAGCAAAGTACAAAGGAACATTTGTTACTTACAGAAAGATTTTGATTATTAGTGCTGTTTCAGAGGGGATATAGCTTCAGTAATTTTTCTGTAGTACTAATTGAAGACTGCTGTCTCAGTCTTCTGTACTGTGTCAAGCCTGAGATTATGATCTGCAGCTTTCAAATTTCCTGAGATTGTTCATCAAGAAAAATGTATCTGGTTAGGCATTATGTTTAATACCATTGAGAGACTTCATACTTGGTTTTCCTCTAAGAAGTTATGTATAATTCTTCCTTTTTCAGAAAATTTCTCTATCTGTATTTTCTAGTCATTTTTTTTGCAAAATTGACATAAATACATAAAATATATTTTGGGTGGATAGTATTGTGATTAGAAACATAGGGCTGGAAGAGAATTCCCAGCTCACTAGGAACAGCATTTTTAATATGATACAAAAAAATATTTGAGCTCCATTTAAAAATTATTCTATTTCTTTGGTGATGTTACTAATATTCAGGGCTGCTTAATCAATTGCTCTGCTGTGATAGTTACAAATGTTTTGTTTCCAACCTCTTTTCCACCTTCTCGACCAGACTGGTATTGTCAAGATGAAAAAAAAGTCTATTCTCACAGCTGGTTTAAGATTTAAGCCTAAAGTGAAGACCAACATTTTCTAGCATTATTCTTAAACATTTGTGGGCAACCTGGCAAAATTGAGATCCAGGCAAGGATTCAGACAAGTGATGCCACTTCATGAGTTAATTCTCATAATTTCACAGTAACATATCAATTTATTGTGTAGTGCTTGTTAGCTTTGGGCTTGTTTTGCAGGGTCTATAGAGTATTTTCATGACTGCTAGAGTTAGGACATCTTCTGGAATGCAGAGAAGCAAATTAATACACCAAAGTACCATGTCCTAAGACGATACTTTGGTGCATGCATGATGTTTGTCAAGCAGAAGTTTTCAACTACATCATCATAGTGTAGTTGCACTTCATGGTTTCATCAACAGAAGGTGTTGTTTGTTTTTGGTTTTTTTTTTTTTTTTTAATAACTTTGTGCCTATTGACTACACAGTTCTTTCACTTTCTTAACATTTAGGAAAATATGATTTCATTAAAATACTGAAACGAAATATAAAACATCTAAGAGAAAACTATTAAGCTTTAGGTATTAAAAAAAAATAATTAGAATTACAGGACTTCGCTACCTAAAATAGTCAGCCTAGACTAGTCTTTAACCTTTGCAATAATGAAAGCAACAGAATCTTCACGTAGATGTATTGTTGCCTAGGAAGATGATATGACAACTGTGTTTAGGACTGAAGTAGTTAACTCTTTGGCTAGCTGCTATTTAGGGTGCCATTCTAGTAGATGCACTCTGAATATATCTAAAGAACTAAAATAATGGGACACCTCAGCAGCAGTAGATTCATTAAAAGAAAGCAACCCCTCCAACATGAAAGCTTTATTGTTATCAGTGTAATGTTCCATTTTTGTTGTAGATTAAGGCATTTTGGGATAAATTTAGAAATATTCTGGAACATGCAGATAAAAAGCATCCAGAACTTTTCTCTCTTGAGTAAAACCCCTAATCTCTAGAATTAATGTTTGCCTCTCTCTTATCAGGAATAGGGAAACTTGATTATTTTTTTGGTTGGTGGGGGGAAAAAGGAGAGATGTGGAGAGATCTTAATTTTTAAAATATATAATCTTGGCTATAAGTAGACTTTTATATCCCAAACTTTAGAATAATATGCAAATTCTGGAAGACAGAAAGCAATTGTTCACTTCAGCACCCACAAAACAAGGCATTGTATACATACAGAGCTTTGATGTAGAAGAGGGTGGGTAAAATACAGTTCCTACCTCATATTATTTTTGACCAAATTGGAAAAAATTCTTGCAGCTATCTTAGAGAATGAAAAATTTCATTGCTGTATATAAAATTATTATAATGAGCTTCTCATGTGTTGCATAAATCAGCTAACTGCGGGTTCTATGATATATTAAAAATGAATAATCTTGCATTATTTTGCTTGAAATTTATATATCTATTGCCATATATATCCCCTCAGTATTTTCTTGTGGATAGACACGTACTTTGTTATTTTGATTTAAGTTAAAGAAAGATCCATTTCAGAATTTGGCAATTACAGATGTAGACTGTTCTTTGCTATACTTACATATTTTCAAATACAAATAAGACTGAGCAGTAAATGCCTCCAAGACTATGACAGCTCCTGATGTAAATCAAGGTGCAATATGAAAGTCGTAAACCAAGTGAAATATTGAGTTGTCTGAGCTTTTTACTGTTAGGATGTTAATAACCTTTCATCTGTAGTGCCTTTTTGCTTGAAATATTTATCTTCCTGTTTTCACTTGGTAATGTTTGCAGCCTTAAAGTTGGTTTGGTTATTTATTTATTTATTTATGATATGTTATCAGTGAGGAGAAGGGATTGTTTCTCTGCTGGCAAAAACACAGAAAGTGAACTATGAACATAGTAAGACTTCACCTTATGGAGCTTACCAACATTTAAAAAAAAAAAAAGTTTACCCTAGTGGCATTTGATCCCTTTGCAAGAATAAAACACTTTCTAAAACTGATAACAACATAATTCACATAATATGGTTTGATTAATGAAAGCATTTGACCCAAAACAGCTAGAGTACTAATGAAATTAGAAAGAATTATCTGCAAAGTTTATATAATAATTGAAGTCACAGTTTCAAAGTCTGGTTAAGTCAAGGGTAGTAGAAAACTTGGAATAGTAATTGTAATGAAACATAGGTATTCCAGGTTAAGACTGCCAGCTGTGAGAGAAAGAATGGGGAATTTTCATTATGTATTACTTATCTAAGGAAATAATTATTAATATGAAGTCAAAAGTGCAAAAGTCAAGCAGTCAGGGGCTACCAGAACTTCTGCTGTGAACAGAGATATTCTAATGGAAAGGTAAAGAAAGATACGGGTATCTTAGTCAATCAAAGAGCATCTTTGAGATATCTACACGAGTCAGATAAGAAAGACATAACTAGCTAAAGCAAAATAGATGCACACACAATAAAGCATACAATTTCTGGTAACAGAACTATGTGATGTAGATTTGGAAAAAGATAAAGCCACATCTTTGGAACAGGTGTTCTATCTCAGTCTATACTGGGCTAAAATATGCTTAATTTGTCTATCCCAGCAAAATTAAGATCAAGGGGGAAGATGACAATCTAAAGATATGTCGTCTTTAAAAAGACAATGTTAAGTACTAGAGTAGGAGAAGTACTACTTAAATTCAGAGATAATCTTAACACAGAAAAAAATGATTATGTTTTGGCAAAGAGTATATATGGAAAGACGATATTAGCTGCCACAAAGCAATCAGAAAATTTCTAAGACAGCTTTAAATATTATAAATATTGTCAAACACCTGAAATGGACTGAGTTAAGAGTCAATATTTTCATTAAGTACTAGAATTATACAGTCTAAGGGGACAGAAAACTAGATCTGACTATTCAAGATGTCCTTTTCAAGTCCTAAAAAACTCCTGGGGCACTAAGCTTACCCCTTCCGTTTGACAACCATGTGATGCAACTCAGTTCATGCGTTTATGAAGATCTGTGTTGAAATCAGGAATAAAGCTAGCAGAAACATGCTGAACCTCCTGTATCATCATTGGTTTTAGATTTAGTTCAAGGTTATGCTGATGACATCCACATAGGCAAATCTTCGGGGAAGAGGCAGCTCATACTGATTATATTGCAAGCATCACGGCTTGGGACTTAAAAATGGATCTCGCGGGACCTTCTTTTGCTGGTTTATACCCTGCCTTTGTCAACAGCTACAAAGGCATAGGAGCTGCTTTATAATCAAAAACACAGACTACATGAATAGTGATAACTGTCCAACTCCTATAATTACAGAAACTTCCATAGTTAAGCATAGAGTAATTTCTCTATTTCCAGGGTAGAAAAAAAAAAAGTGTTTACTTCGTGATGACAGGCATTATAACACTTTTGGAGTTTAGGAGAACTACGTTGTCAAGATATTTTTTCAGTTTGTTACTCCATGAAGTTATTTCAATTTCTAAAAATTTCTAGAAATAGATTTTTGAAAAGGAATCTTTGTATTGGAAAAATGATATGCCCACGTTTTTCTGAAAAAGTATTTTCCTGGAAAAGACTTGTGCATTTTTTGGGAATTAGCAAGAGAATTAAAGTTACATACTCTGAAACTAATCTTTTCTTAAGAATCTACCTCAAGATGTTGTATGAAGTGCTTCATTACCACTATGGAAGCAATCACAAGGATTTACTATGTTGTTAGGCTGCCTTTTTTTTCCTGTATATAGAGTGGTAAGTGTACACCTGGTGTTTGGGAAAGAATTGTTTGGTAATATATTGAATAAAATACTGCAAACAGTGTTTATGTTTGCTCTTGTGGGTGTAGGAAAGGGAAACATTTCAGTATAAATCATTAAGCCTGTGCTTCCATATACTTTTGTTTAAAGTCCAAAAGCTTCTTTTTATGAACTGCTGTGCTTCACTTTGGGATAGCAAATCTACATTGTATGGTTTTGTTTTCTTCAACACAACACTTGGAGAACTAGAGCGTAACAAAACCACCTTCAGTGTAATCCAGAGTCACAAGGTACACTTACATCATGTCAATCTCTTTTCTGAAACAACCTTCAGTACAGACATAACCTTCTTTCCAGCAGAGAACCGCATTCAAAAAGTCAGTAATACAGAAGAACAAGACTTGCTAAGCCCATTTATACATCCGTTGGAAGGAAGGAGAGGTGTAAGAACATTGTAGATGAGTTTTGTAGATGCATCTGAACTTCTCGACACTTAATGTTTAATCAAGGAAAATTTTGTATTCTGGAATTTAGGAATACAAGCACAAGCTATTATATGGACAGACACTTTCGCTAATCCTTTAGCAATTCTAGTCCCTGTTATTCCTCCCTTCTTCTCTTTGATGTTGATATGTGAGTTGTAATTCTCTTAGTCTGGGATTATGACACAATCCAGTTTCTTACTATCCAAGATGCTTGATTTTAAATGGCAAAGCACTTGAATGATAGCTCTAATCAGACCCAAGAATAAAGGTAGATTACCCAGCTTTCAGACAGAGTAATTTACACTTATAAAATGATGACATTCAGTCTTTCACCTACTCACATACATTATCTACTAGTGAGGGAGACTTATTCTCTAACAATTTCAGTAATAAATTGTGCACATACAAAAATCAATATCTTGTCAGTAATAATTAAAATATATATACAGACTATCACAGATAAAGAGCTAGTAATTACAGGAAGGTCATAAGGGTAGAAATGAGCATCATTTTATTGTTTATACCTAGTTCATCTTGCTTATCTTTTGTTACACTCCCCTCCCAACAAGCCTGTACACTATCCTATTTATATTTTCAAAATACAGGTTGCATTGTATTTTCTGTCTAGTTTAAGAGATCCTAGGAAGCTTAACTTTTAAGTGTGAATTTTTTATTGTTTTTTTTCCCCCCCCCCTACTTTTTTTTTTTTTTTTTTAAATGGTGGGTTTTTTTAGCAGATAGTAGTTCCCCAGAGCTTAAGGGAAGTTCAGCATTAGCTAACAAAGAATTCTAGGAATGCCTTTCAATAGGAGTGTTTTATTCCTGAAGGCTATCTGCTTCTTTCCTTCTGTAGTTTTTCTAGCTTCTTTGAAAGTTTTGTCTGAATTTTCTACCTTTAATGTATGGCTTACACATTAAACTCTATTAAACATATTTTTGGACCAAGCTCTTTCTGTGCATCACAGTTGCACCACAGAACAGCACTGATTTCAATGAAATTATGTTTTTTAGATCAAGAATTTTCTTGTCTGTAGAAAGCTTCTTTCCAATACTGTCCGTAAAAATCAGTCTTTCATTTAAATACAGTTGAAGTAGGAGCTTCTAAAGAATTATCTGTAGTCCTTAGGCTGCTAACCTAGGAATGTAAATCTTCATCTGGAAAATGGAGACATGAATTACAGACTCTTGTCTAAGCCAGCCAGACAAAAAACTTCATTTTAAGTCTGCCATATTCCAGATGGAGACCACAGCTTGGTAGTAGTAAATATATTCAATGGAGCTATTTGGTTTTTTGTTTGTTTGTTTGTTTGTTTTTTTCCACAGAACCAATGCAAAATTCTTGGTCTTTGCTCTGATGTAAAAGAATAAAAATGCTTGAGACTCCTTAGCTTTCCTTCTGAGCTCTGTGGGCCCTAAATATCTCCTCAGATGGCACTGTGGCTACTTTAGAAGGAACACAAGAGCACAGAAAGGTTATAGCTCCTTTGCCAAAAGCCCAAAGGATGGAGGAACCTGTGCCCTACCAGCAGTCCTTGCTCTGACAGCCTAGTGCTTTCATTGCCTTTCTAGGAAACATTTTGTTTGCTGACGCAGCACCAGCAGTGTATGTGTCTACCTGGCAGCTGCAGTTTGGTCCATAAACTAATATGTATTTTCCGGTTACATCTAGATTTTCAGAGGAATTTGAATACCTATGGGAAAAGAAGTTTCCATACTCAAATAATCATTTACATTTCATGATAGGTGACATTCTAACGTCGCTAAAAAACAATGACAAAACAGGAATAAATCCAGTAGACAAGAGCTAAGGCTTGGTAACAATAACATTCAGAACTGGAATATTCATGCATCACAATGAGGAGTATAAGGAATATATATATTTTCACAATAGAGAAAGTAACACTAAAATGGTGGCCACAGCCCACAAAAGTGACTGTCATTGGACCCCTGTGGTTTTATGGGTAAACACAGATTCCTATGGCTTTATTTTAGTTTCTATTTTAGCAGAAACCTACCCCAAATTCATAAGCTGCTAGTTAGACCACTTGTCAGACCTCTAGCTGAATCATAGTAACCTTTCATTCCCTTTTTTTATGTGGTTATCAATTATTTTTTCTAACATCTTATGTTTAATTCTTTGAAATCAATTCAGAAGACTGCAGCAGGAATTCGACAAATTGCAGGTTTATGTAAATTTTTATTGCAAGTCAAGTATCTCCTCAAGTAGTTTTCTCCCCAAGGGATTTGCAGTGCCTGCAAATTTCAAAGGGACTTGACAATTTTGCAGCAATTTATAAAACTTCTCTCAGGAAAATATAAACAATTGATTTAATTATACTTCAAAGCAATCTGGTTGGAATTATTTTAGTTGACTTTAATCTTTTTTTTTTTTTTTTTTTTCCCAA
>VYXH01000460.1:187211-236680 GCA_013397275.1 Burhinus bistriatus | reverse complement strand
CCTCCAAGGTAAATTCAACAACAACAACTACATAAGAGAATTTGTCAGGTTCTGGGAAAAATAGTGCCAAAGTTCTGCAATCCCACTCTCCTCTGGGGTTGTTACCCCCAGCCACAGCACAGCCCCATCAGGCATTATAGATACTTAGAGAACTTCAGAGCATTGAATTGTCACAAAGAAAATGTTTCTGGACTTCTTTTATAACTTGTAACTTCCTAATCAGCAAAGTATTTGCCATATCAATTTGTAATCTTAAATCAGTCTATTCATTGGTTTTTAAAAAGTTTTCACAGCATTCAGTAGAGCAGTCATCTCAACATGAAAGGGTATCATGTTGGTCACGCATGATTTCCCCTTCATAAATTCCCTGCACCTGAGGAGGTGTTGGTGATGTGCACAATTTGCCAGGGGAATAGATTCATTAATTAATTAATGATGACTCCTTTATGCTTTGTTTCTCCCTGTCTGTATGACAGTGAATACCATTGAATTGATTGACCAACTGCATTAAAATAAATAATGTCTTAGAACTTGACCAAAGGCTTGACTGCTTGTGAGTCTGAAATGTTGTTAAGGCAACATGGACAATAGAGATATTTGAGTCTTATTCACTGCTATTTTGAAAGTTTTAGTAGACTGATGCACGGATGAGTCAAACTGACTCAGATTCTTATGTGGAATACCATTGTTCTTGTCTAGCCTGCTTTGAAGATATTTATCCGGGGAAAATCATAGTTCTATGAGTTATACTGTATTTTTTTATTACTTCCTAATTATAATGTAGTTTAAATTACAATACATCTATTTGCTAGCAAAAACATTATTTTCTTCACACTGGCCCATTAACTTTTTTTTCTGTTACCATCCCATTTATATCCACCCACTGATCACTGCTCAAGTACTTTTCCCCCAACAGCATGTACTTCAGCAAATACAGTAAACACATTGTAATAATCTAGAATTAATATTAGTGCTGTCAATCAGTTATATTTGTGAATTTCTGTAGTGAAATTAAATAAAAAAGTGTCTTGTATATAGATAAAAAGGATGCAAGTGAGGATTTCTTTCAATTTTCATCGCAAGACTCAAAAGCATTCTGGAAGATGGAGTTTTGGTAGCATTTGATTCAAAAATAGTGACAGATAAAAAGTTTTAATATATCACCTTATGCAACTAAATATCAGTATTTCAAAAGCTTATTTACTGAAATAGACACTAAACACCAACCATGTAAAGCAAACGTCTAGATAGTGGGTTTCCTATAAAACCAACACGCAATGAGTATCCTACGTCACTTTAAATAATCTGGCTTCTCCAAAGCGTCCATACTTCCCATGTAATTATACAAGAGGACTTAAAAGGTGTTAGAACTATGAATAGTCTGGCTCGTAATCATTTTAAATGTCTATGCTCTCCCCTTTATGAGCTTGATGAAGGACTGATGATCTGAACGCAGCATTAATTTAAATTGGATGGAGGGAATGATGAAGCAAACTCTGAAAAGTTAATAGGTTTTTACATGCTTTACTGAGAACAGAACTTGAAGGTAAGAGGTATAAACTAAGGGCACACCTCCTCAGAGAGCCTGAGCTGTCAGAAGTAAAAGACAAAGCTAAATTATTGTGCTAGATTAATTCAATCTTCTAATTCACAAATTTGATACTGGTCAGCAATACAATTACTAATGGTCCTATTTTGAATGAGGTTATTTTTTGTGTAGGACTGTACATATGACGTAAGATCAAGGTTAGAACGCATGATAGTTAAAGGGAGCTGATCACAAATAAGATGGAGAAAAATAATGGTATTCTATAGAGATTTAGTTATCAGAAAGTTTACAGACACAAGTTCTAATAGCATATACAGCCAAGTGACGGAATACACTCAAACGGGCTGTGCACAGTGCAGATGAAGTTTCTTCCAAACATCTGTGCAGCCTCTCTCTGGCATATCAGAAAGATATAAAATGCAACAGATATTGCTCACAATAAATCCACATCACTGCAAATAGAACCCACAAAGAAACCTATGCCCTTCTTCCCCTTCCACCTGAATGGGCAAGCTTTTATCTGCTTTTTCATAGATTTAAACAGAATTTCTATAACATGAGAAATCCTACTTCTTTGCTTCTTTTTCTATTTTTTTCCTAAACTATAGTAACACAAAACATCCTTACAGAACATAGAGACCAAGTTCAGAAGTGCTAACATGCTTTTGATCTATTTTGAGACTTAAATTCTTCCCCTTCATTTTTATTTTATATAGATTTTTAGGATTTCCAGTTCTTTCAGCCTTTCAACCCAAGAACTTTGATTATTCTCACTTTATCCTAGACCTTCTCCAGCTGGTTTATGTCTGCACTGGAAGTGCAGTGCCCTGCACAGTGTATGCCAGCAAAAGCCTCACAAAAGTCAAGAGAACAAAAAGGATTATTTGATATAGCTTGCAACAGCTCTGATCTACTTTGTCCACTTTATCCCAGTGCACCTGCTGATTGGAGGGCTTTTTTTTTTTCATATATAACTTCATGCAATCTTCTATTACCTTACCTAGTCTTAATACAGATTTGGGGAAAAACTCAGAAAAAGTTCATATAATCCAATCCAATCTGTCTCAAGCCAAATTACTGAATCAAATTCTGCCAAACCAAACTCTACAAAAATGACATTTTATTGCAGGAAAAACAGAACAGACCAAAACCAAACAAGTATTGAAAGTTAATTTTCTGTTGGTCTTTGTTTGTTGGTTTTCTTTAAAAATAAGTTTTCTAGAGAAACACAGAGCTGAATTCTATCCCGCAGTTGTGGAAGGATCTATTCTATCCCCTCAATTTAATGATACTAAACCAAAAGTCTCTTTTTATTCTGCTGTGCCTACTCAGTCAGAATCAAATCTAATTATATTTTAAGATCAATTAATCACTTATTAATGATATACACAAAGCAATAAAAAATTATGGATAGATATTATGAAGTCTGGCTGATACTATGTAAAGTTCCTTATTCTTGTAATGCTGGTGTCTCACACCACACTGTCTTCAGTAATTTTGGTGATATAGACAACAGCAGTAAATTTACAATATTCACAATATTCACAATATTCAAAGTGTTAACGACACTATTGGGAAAGAAGATAAAGAAGAATATGTCTCTTTTGACAATATGTCTTTTGACCTACATTTTCAATATTTTCTTTTGAATATAAATATAGCTTTATGCTGTTATGAAAGGTAGCACACAAAAATTGATTCAGATTCAGTTTATTGTTTCTGCAAATTATAAGAGGTAGAAGCAAGTCAACAGCAAAGCCTTTGCAAGATATGAAAATTATTAGTTTGTTGAAGAAAGGTGCCTTTGGAGTGGAAAGAAAAAACAAAAGTATAAAAAAAAGACAGCAGGATATTGCACTCAGATGGAAGTTACTACATTCCTGTGATGCTGGCATTGTTGCTGTGTCAAAGAACAATTAATGTGGAATCTCAAAGCTATCAAAATGGAGATTTTTTCCCCCTCCCCCTTAAATTGTCAGATATTTTAAGACCTTTACAACATTTTGGAATTAAATTCAACTGCGGGCAATGTGTCTTAAATGCCTGCTTTCAGCATGAAAAAAAATCTTTGCTGGTCACTGAAACTGTCACTGCCTCAGTCTTGCCATCCGACATACTAAGGTAATGAATCACATATATCCTTCCAAAGCACTTAGAAACCTACTAAAGAAAAAAAAAAAAAAGCTTTATGAAAAAGCAACACTGCTATACAACTATTATCAACTAAACACACATAGGTACATTTTTTTTCCATCCCAAGAACAACCATCCAACTCACTGAAGTACCCACATTGCTAGGTGACGTGTGTAAAGTTTGAGTGTCCGTATGTACTTCCAGTTTACGATAACTTTGCTTAGCCCCTACTACTCTTTGCTACGAACTTGAGCCTGTCCAATTCCTCAGTCCTTAAAAGGGACTCCATCCAGGCCTTATATATTTTCTTTTCAAATAGTCTGCTCTCTAAAGCAAATAGTGCTCCTAAACACCATGATGTGTTACATTACTGGGTTGGGTTATTTTCGGAAGTCAGAAATGGAATAAAAAAAGGGAATTCTAACATTTCTATTTAAACCTCCAGGAGCTCTGAATGTATGCTTTGCCTTTTCAGCATTCAGAAATAATCACTGACTGGCCTGGTGGTTGGGATAACTAGTGTCTGCATGAGTACCAACATTTACTGCTGTCCTTCAGATGAACCCTTGCTGTGTCTCCAGAATGTGTGTGTATTTGGGTAAATGCCTCATATCCCATAGCTATTTGTAGCTATGAGGCTCTGCGATCCCTGGGGTTTCTAATTCTTCCTGTGGTTTTCCCCGATGGACAAAGAGCTTCTCCCAAACACAACTGTCTGATACAGAAACAGAGCACCTGATGACCTAATCAAGGGGGAAGATGACTCTTCCCCCCTTCCAAAGGGAAGAGTTGTATTAATCCAGCCCATCCTCCAGGTGGACAAGGTATCACTAAGAGCTAGTTAAAGAGTCTGTTTGTTTGTTTGTTTGTTTTGGGCTTTTTGTTGGGTTTTTGTTTGCTTTTTAATAGGAATACATGAAAGAGACTGTCTCACACCAAATAAAAGCCTGAATTCTAACGCCAGTGAAGGCAGATAATGAATATCTCTATTGGAGTAACGATTCTGTAGCCGTCCACCTCTTCCGTAAGCAATGTTTTACCCATTCTCAAAATGTGTCTGTGCACACAATTTCATGAATATTTCATATTTGTCTTTTTGATAACATATTAAAAATGCATCTGAACTGTATATAGAAATTTCATGTGAATAAGAAACATTACACTTTGGTTAGCTGAGATTTCAGTTGTACATGGTTAATAATTTGATTATACCTTGTCAGGCAAACTTCATTGCAGTGTTATTTAATTGTTGAGGTATCCTATAATTGAGCTTCAGAGATAGCCTGACATATTTTACAATATTTATGACTCAAAAAAAACTTGGAAATGTTTTCATAACTTGAATCATAACCCACAAAGCAATTTAACTTTCTTTTAAGAGGATAATTTGTAGCTGTATATTTTGTTTGTTTGTTTTACACTTTGAAGTTTAAAAGATATCAAGAAAACAACTACATAAGAATGTAAGTTACATACAAAAGATTTTTTCCAATTTTAAACAGATGCTACTAGGTTGAGCCAAAAATGTAGTAATGATTGTGAATGTACATAATGCATTAAACTTCTTGTATACATAGTTTATAGGTCAATCTGTGCTGTAAGTCTCCCGAGAGGAAGAAACAAAGAGATAAACCATTCTAATTCAAGAAATCAAAATATTTTACTCTCATTGTACCATGATTTGACAATACTAAAACACCCATCACCCAACATGGAATTCGGAAATAATTTCACGTGCATGGAATTTATCTCATTTTCGTGTTCACCCACTTACTACTTGTGTTGTGTTTGAGTAAATGCTAACGCAGCCAAAGCTAATTTTGTCTTGGAAAGGTAGATGAAAAAATGCAGAGTTTGTGTTTTGAATATTCACAATAATATCATGAAAATTGGCTAACACCAAAATCTACTTCAAAACTGGAAACTTTACGGAAAAGTTCTATCTAATTGCTTGGATGCTTTTGGTTTTAATCTCCGTAAATAAACCTTTTATATTTTATATTGAAAACTGTGCAATCTTTCAGTTTTTCAAAGATTACTCTTTGAGTTCTCTTGAACAAAAATAGTCCTTGTACCAGCATACCCAACACCTCAGTCTTTGTGCTGACTAAGTAACTAATGGAGTCTGTTAAGTAATTTGACAGGTAAAACAGGCAACCAGGAGTAACAAGCTACAGAAGAAGCAACTTAGCTGATCTCTGTGAGTAACCTAGGTCTCCCGTGGGGAAGGAGACAGGGGCAGAGAGCAAGGTATGATGAAATGAATACCTCAAAACTGAGAATAATGGAATATGAAGCACTAATGGCACCATTGCATTAAGAAGTCCTCAAAACAGCCAGTAACCTAAATTCACTCACAGCTCAGTGTGGTGGAGCTGATTTAGGCACTTAACAATTCCTTATTACTGTGGAGCTAGAATAACAACATTATCTTTCTTTACACCAGCTTATACCAAATTCTAAACAGAATGAGAAGAGAAAAGCAGACACAATCTGCAGCATTATTTCCCATACTTTTGCAAAAACACAAAAGAAAGCTGCCCATTTTAAAAAGCAGAGGGTACCATCCTGCGAGAGACCAAGCACCTTGCAGGAGTTGCCGAGTACGTTCAGCCAACGCTGGAAGACGCTCCGTACCTTGTAGACAAGGATAGCGAATGGTAACCCTATGTAAAGTGTAGGAAGGATGCTGTACTTCCACTACCTTCCTCCCCTGTCCCATCCTCTTTTAAAAATGACTGGCTATTGTTTAATAACAAAAAACAGGCAAAATTTTCAATGTTCGCAAGGCAGAGGAAAGAACTCATGCCACTTGACTAAGTGAAATAGAAGTACCCAGTGCACTTCAAAACCACTCACTAAGAATAAATAAATGATATGCCACAATTCTACACCACAGCATTGTTCTGTTCACCACAGGTTTTAAAATGTGTTACAAGGATGGTAATGTGGCAGATTGCTTTTCATGTTTGTTTCAAGATTTTCATTGAAATATCAAATATTGTATGCTGCTCAGTATGCAATCTGTAGAACACATACAGCAGTGATTTCCCTTTGCAAAAGTGGCAGAAATCTACCATGCTATATTTAACATTATATGCTAAGGGTTAGCATTTATTTGATAATCTTAGCTGTCTGTTCTGTTATGTACGGTTCAGCAGCATCTGTAAATAGGTAAGGGACAGAATCAAGTTCAGATAATTAGAATTTTCTTATAAGGTTAAAAAAATATGAACTAAAAATAAAGAGAAAGCAGTAGAAAAATCACCATTAGACAAAATGTTTGCTAAAGAAAGTATTATCTGTCAAGATACTAAAAGACTTACCAGACAGATTGACTAGCTGTCAAAAAACCCAAACCCCAAACTCCAGAACAATAACAAATAATCCCAAACCCCCACTGAAACCTAAACTAAAACCACATTCTTACTGACAATGAAAGGGAGTGACATTCTGGTAATCAAAACAGCAGCAATTAAGGATTTCAGTCAGGTAACTTCAGAACTATGGGAACTAATGCTACATCACTGTCTGAACTAGTCATGCCAACAACAAAGAAATGAAACAGTATAAGAAACTTAATGACAAGATCTGGGTAAATCACAGGATCTGGAAGAACGTTGTAAATTTCTAGTGCCTAAGTATTATTGTGATGGGACTCACCTAGGTACCTAAAAGAAAATGTATTTTTTCTGTCTCCAGTAATGTCACAGTATGTGCACCTGTAATTACTTCACTTTCTTTCACGAATCTGTAAATACAATGATGACAATAATTTATTAATTTTCAGAAGAAACAAGTTTTGCAACATTTGCTGCAATATTTGAAACAAATATTGAAGTACTATTTAATAAAAAAAACATTTGAAAAGAATATTTCTCATGGTTTAGAGCTATTTCTCAGATCCCTGTAGAGCAACATTCCTCAGTCTAAAAGGTCACAACTACAAATAAATCAAGACTGTCAACAGCTAGAGCATCATGCTGATAAAAGAAATAAAACAATTTATGGAGTTATACTTCTCACAACAAACCTTTGTCAGGCTGTCACCTATCTAATTTCAAGCACTTCTTTGTAGAACATCATTTTACTTTGCTTCTATTGTGAATTTACCTTTAAGTTTCCATTATGAACTTTCCAGTTATTGAAAAAAAGTAAATCAAGTTTGGGGCACCTTTGATCGAGATAGTATTTCTTGTTGGTTATCCATGTATTTTACTGCCAGTTCAACACTAAAGTGCCAGGTAAAAAAAAGTGTATTACTGCTTTAGTAACTGATACAGGTATAAGTAGTTGCTAGATGCTATAAAACGTTTATAACTGAAATTTTGTTTCCAGTGATCCTCAGAGAAAGGCTGTCAGAAAATAAAATCTGGTTATGAACAATGCAAATAAATCAAGAATTCTTCCTATTTTTCCACCATATGCATTAGCATAACACAGATGTTCTTGGTTTCTCAGCTTTTAATACTTGTCTTCCTCCCATCTGTCTTTTTTTCTAAGTATGAACTTAGGTCTTTCTATAAAATGAAATTTTATTACCAAAATTTTCTATTTGTTACTAGAATGTCCCTTCTATTTCCACAAATAAAAAGTGACAGTAATGCATGAGTTCTGCTTAACAAGATAATTATATACTGACTTCTCTAGCGTGTCTTTTCCTGATGTTCATTATAAAAATTGTATTTTTAGTAGTGTTTCCCCATCCTGAAGACAGAAATTATTCCAAAGTTTTTCACTGAGTGTGATGTAAGTTCTTACAATAAATCACACTATATATTGTGGTATGTTACTCTTAAAGCAATTATTCAAGGCAGTTCACGAAGTCAAAATGAATAGAAGTTTTCAGGGTTTAGATTTAAATGAAATCTAAAACTCCATTCTCTGAAAACTGTATGAAACCTTTTCAATTTTCAATGCTTTCTCAGTCCCTCGTAGTTAAGTTGAGCAGTAAGAAAGTCAAGCTTCAGTGTAGGTGATTTAGTTTTAATGTTTTAAGCACAAGTTCATTCCTGGTGTAAATTTCTACCTGTGTTGATGATAGCTACAATGGCATTTGTTGTGCTGAGATCTAACAATTTTAGTTGGAGTACAATTTTACCACATCTTAAGAGGTAACATTATTAAGTCTTTCAGACAGGATAATTGGAAATCCATTAGAAAACCCTTCACATTATGCTTCCCATGATGTTTTAGTTTGTTTTTTAATTTTATAGCAATGAGCATTTACGGTATAAAATGTTTTGCAAAATTTTAGATTAATTGGATTTCTAAATCTATACTATTGACAAGCAATCTTCGTAAGTAATTAACTTCTAGAGAACATAGGCAAAATAGACACTTTTGGATCTAACATTGTTGGATTAAAGGAAAACCAATTTTTTATTACTGCCTTAGATGTCTATGCAATAAAGGAAACTATTTTATATTCCACAATTATTTTCTTTTAATAAGTTGAAAAAAATATTTTAAAAATGCCAAAACTTGTCTAATATTTCATTCAAACTTACCTCAGTCTCAACCTTTATTTTATAAAGCTACAATTGAATACTAATATGCATTTTGGCTTATTCCTTAAGGACATGGAAAGAGGATACGCGAGGGAAGCTCGTTATGGATCTGCAATCCTGCCTCTGAAAGTTGGAGTTATTCAAGAGTGTGAATACAGTTTGGGCTGGGGGACACAGTTGGGACATCCACATAGAAGTTGGGGGGACAAGCAAAGGATCTTACAGGGATCAGGCTGCTCACTGGATCCTGCAGACCAGCAGGGGTGCGGAAATACCATAAGAGAAACGGACAGCAAGTGCCTATTGGCTTACTTAGATGTTTTCTGTCCAAGAAGTGTGTGTGATTTTTAAAATAAGTCTTGACTGGATAAAGAGATAAATGCACTAATTCCATTTAGATGATTATTCAAATATATTTGTCAAAATAAGGCATAATATAAAAGATGAGACTCTGAATTTCACTTGACACTGGTATAAATAATGCTGCTCACCAGTGCACAGGTAAGGGTTAGAAGCAGCTGCTTTGCTTGGATGGAGGAGCTGTTTCTAGACCGGTCAAATATTAGGCAGGCTTTGTCTGTTATCAGAGGGTAGTTCCTGATAAAATCTGCAGCTCTAGAAGACGGCAATTTTTGACAGGAGAACTGTCAGAGGCATTTGCTAACTAAGGGGTTGATAAGCTGGGACAGCGTGAAAAAAATTCAATTTAAATGGAATCCCTGCAGGACTCCAGGAAATGGATTTGCTGCAGACGCTAGCGTGTTTTAGCAGGAGTGGAGTCTGCCTTACAACTACAACCTGAGATGAGATACATTCCGACATCAGAAGCTCTGATGAAGTGAATGATCCAAATGCCCACAGCAAGTCAGATGACTGTAGGGCAAGATATCTTTCAGACCTGATCTTGGGGAAAAGTAGGTAACCACAGTTTTCTTTCTTTTTTTAACTTCTTTGAAGATTTGTAACTGGGCTGTCTCACTCTGTTATTGCAAAAATTGAAGGTAATGTATATTCTTAACCTGACTTGACCTAAACACGATTTCAGACTTACTAGCACTGAGACTTCCCGTACCCAAGGGTAAGGCGGATCTATGAACCTTGTTAAAGTGCCCAGGAGTTCCAGCAGCCTCTGCAGAAGTTGTGCATTCCTAGTTTGTGAGCTTGCACCGCAAGGATTTGCAGAGAGAAAAATTTTGTTTTGGTGACTTGGGATAGCTAGGAAAACTCTGACACACCTAAGGCAGTCAGAAGCATGTCTGAACTTGGACAGCTTTGAGGGACTTTGACACACGACCAGAAAATACTGCAAAGAAATAAGAGACAACTAGATCCCATAGTATTTTGTTGACTCCAAAGTTCTTTTTCCTCACCAAATATTATTTAATTAATGCATGACAGCAAGAGACAGTTGCCATTGGAGAACAGCTAGGTAATATCACTAGGAATTAAAGAAGGGCAAATTCAGACTGAATTATCCTGGCCCTGTTAGATTGGAAGCTGCACCATGTCTGCCTGTCTTGTTGGCTTCATAAACACTTGCTTCAACATCTACTAAGAAAAGTCCTTCACTTTTTAATTTTTGTGTGAATGGACTAATCAAACCCACTTGACTGTTTTGGTTTTTTTCCTCTGGAATTATCTCAGCTTGTGAACTGAGTAAATTGCAGGGAATATGCTTTTGAAAATAAATAGTATTTTTCTTTAGGTAGGTAAACAGTCATATTACTAATTGCTGAGTAAGCTTTATGTTTTGGGCAACCCTGGTGAGTCATGCTGAACTGTTGTCTGGTGCCCTGTTGAGACAAAAGGAGACTTATTATCACGTGCCATCTTTTCCTTTATTGAAAATGTCTAAGTGGAGGAAAAATAACTCAATGTGTTGGTTTGCTTCTGTGCGTCTTGGTGTTGGAACTGATCTTTTCCAGCTTCCAATTAAGTGCAGTATGGGAACGGATGTTCTGTAGTAACTTTTAGATGTCAAACAATCAAGAGAGATAACATTTCATGGTAGACTTTGTAATTCTTTTAAAATCATTCACACTTTACATTAAAAAGCTCAGTTTCTGGACACTTCTTTTAAACACCTTTTGTCAGAAATATTGGCAATGATGGTAAGGAATTACGTTGTAGCCTCTAGCACAATTTTGCTGAATATGCTATAAGGCTTTATAGGGCTATAACTCACTTTAGAGTATTCTTTCAGATGCAGTTAATGATTAACCAGGCCATTAACAACAGAGCTAGAATATCATTAAAAGAGAAGGTAAAAAAAAAGAAGCATTACTTTACTGAGAAGTATTAATTGTAAATTCCCTTACCATGTATTCCTTTCAGTTTTAAATTATTATAGCTTGATCACATTTCTAAGTAAAAAAAAAGTAATATAGTAAGATGTGGTACACATGTATATTTTACTTTGTCTTTTTAATCTTTCTCTTTCTGATAGAAACTAGTTGAGTTCATGGAAAGCATAACATTAAAAGAGAATTTTACACTCTATAGCCTGGTCAACCAGATATTAGTACGTTCTGCAAGAGCTGTAAAAAACATCCTATAAAGTATGGCTGAGTCCTACAATTTAAATTGAATTGCATTACTCTGAAAATTACTGGCACTCGCAATGTAGATTTTAATGCATATTTTAGAAACAGCAATCATTTTAGCAATTTTAAAGATATGATCTTGTTACTTTTTTATTTGATGAAACAACTACCAAGTTTTTAATCTCCTACTACAGAGCTTATGTAGCTTTATCAGGAATGAAAGTCATTATGATACTGTAGATAAAGATTTAATGTACTAATCTGAATTAAATAAGTAAAGCATTTTATGAGCTATTCATGGAACTTCTGTTTAGCTGAGATGTTTAATGGTAAGTGTTTCAGAAATTGAACTCATTTTGACATGGGGATATTCAAACCTTAAGACGACATTAACAGTTACTGAAATTCACAGCCGAAGAGGGTTGGTATGAGTTACTGTATTTGTCCTTCTTTCCCCATTAATCTTTTGGACATCAGAGTGGGAGAGTGCATTGCTGATAAAGTATTTCTGCCCATCCACTACTAGTATACCCACAATCTTCTCTAATATGTACATTTCAAATATGGACAGGATCATCTTACAACACAACCTCACGTAAAAAGTTCATTTATTATGTCTTATGCAAATCTTCACATCTTTGAGGAATTACACACTTGAATTATAGATAAACATAATGGACTTTTGATGACTTTCTCTCGTCACATCCTACAACAAATACATTTATTTGAGACACATTTTAAGAAGACATGTAAGACTATTTCAAGTTAAGGTACACAATTTCTGTGCACCTGTCTTTTCTGCTTCTTTTCTCCAGATACCAAACTTTTAATGACAAGTTTCTTCCAGTGGATAGTAAGTTTTGGCCGGGGAAAAAATGCAATAATTTTCAGCCTGGCAAAATGCTTTTATCCCAAGGCAAGATGATAACAAGGCCTAAGGAAAACTCACTGACACAGAAATGTCTCTCTGGATGTTATAAACCTTCCTGGCTTATATTTTCTTAAAACAGGTGGATTCATGTGAGATAGTTGGCATTTAGACAAAAAACCTCATTAAGTGGAAACAAGCTTTGCAGTAAATTGTGTATCACCAGTTCTAACCAGGGTAGGTATTACAGGGAGATTTTTCATAGAAAACTAATAGATCCACAAGATACATTTTAGCTTTGAAGATATGCAATAGTTTATTTTTCAGATAAGAGTCTCTAATGAAAAAGTAACCTTGATAATACAGAAACTAACTGGTTTAGCAAGAAAATAGGAAATCAGAAGTGATGCAGATTTATTTTACAAAGCAATAGTTTCCCGTAAATTCTGGCAGAAAACAAAACTGATTTCTATTTTTTTGTAACTTCCTCTGAGACAGTACCAGTTTAAAAGAAAGGTTTATGCTGTTTCTCAGAGGAAGTATATATTTCTTCATACAATCCTTCGTCAGGGAAGCGCCAATGAAGTTTGGTGACAAATGGAAAGGTACAAGGTCTCTTGCTTGTCTTCAGCTGCTGCATGACAATTTTGAATAGTCTTGTTCATTTGCTATAACTGTTAAAATTGGAGTGAGTAAGCATAATCATTTTACTTTCTGACATTTAAAATTTTTGGAGGATGCTAATATCTTTACTTTTTCTACTGATACCTTTTAAAAAGATTTTCTACATTTAAATAGCATATTTTCGTTCCAATAGAGAAGCTTGAATACCTCAATAAAGAAATCAGCTTTTTTTCCCCATCTCTAAGCAGACAGTGCCTTACTTCCTGTGTCACTAGTGACTGTACTATTAAAAAATCAAGCTGCAAACAAACCTGCAATACTCTGATATTAAGATAAATTCTGTGATATTTAAAATAATAAGCAGAATTTTTGTATTTCCAGTATTTGTATCAATGGGATGTTAATAAAAAACACAAAAATGAAATCAATTCTATTAGCAGTGGAGTTGTAGGCTAAGGAGCCCAGAGTGAAATTAGGGGTCTAGACTGCTAGAGTTGAGCTCTCCTGTGATTAGATCACTTATCCTCATCCAGTTTGACCCAACTAATAGATTTGAAAACAACATTTATTTACTATTTTTCTAAAAATCTATTACTCTATCTGCCAGAACCTGGAAGTAAGAGAAACACTCAGGGTTCAGTTAAAACCAAAACTGAGCAATGGCTGGCTTTTACCTCAATGAAAGGCAGTAGTACACTAGTGATACGGAATATTTTGAGCTCCCAAGAAAACCGGTAGTTTCACAGTTTCTTAGTGCTATTCTGTGTCAGACACAGATTAAAATTATTTAATGTCCTATTTGCCTGATTTTAGATGAACATGAATTACTCTTCCTGCCAGGCTTTTGTTATCTAGCTTCACACTTGCAATTTTGTCCACAAAATCTGGCTAGCAGGACGGCTGGTATAAGCAAAACATAACTAAGAGAAAGCTCCAAAAACTAATCTCTGCTAATGTATTTTAAAGTTTAAAGCACACTTTAAATACTTCTCACAATCTCTAATACATTATCTTACCAGGTACACAATCACTTGCTTACAGTTTGCTCAAATTTATATTAACACTTATCATAGCACCACAACTAAGTTACTATTGCAACATTAACTTTGTATGTGACTTACTAATCAGAAACATCAATTTACCAGAAGTACCGTATCTTTGCTTTTCAGCCTAGTCAACAAATTAGATTAATAGAGCTCTCCTGTACAATAAGACTTTCAGTTCACTTACTCAAAGCAAGTGATACAGATGTTAACTGAAAAGTTGCATAGACTAGTCGATATGGCTTTAAATTGGAATTCAAGGTACCTAGGTTAAATTCCAGTTGCTTTTGCCAAACTATTTAACCTTCCTCACAACCTTTCAAATTTTTGTTCAAACTGGCCTTACAAATCATACCTGATTTCAGTGGTGAGCTTTAAACCATACCATGATATACACAGAAGCGTTTGTTTGCTGTATGACCTTTGTAAAGTTCCATTTTTGTAAAGATTCCTTCACAGGAAAAAGAAAACTAACTTGTATGTTTCACTTACCTGTTTCAGGACAGAAGTGGAGAGTTGCAGTAAGGTTGTTACTCAGCAATATTAAGGATGAGCACAGCAAGAAAGGGCTAGTATCTCCTAAATATGAGAAAACCTCTGCTTAATTTTTCCTCTCCCTTTTTGCCAGCTTTTACTGGTAAGGACCCTCGTGTCTGATGGAGGAAAAGGACAGGCAATTGTTCCCTTTGCCAGACTAATTTACAAAAAGAGGCTAAATGTGTCAGCTGTTTCCTGAAAATTGGAAGCTATTGGGCCCCAAGCTAGGCCAGCTGTAGCTAATTTCAGGAGTCATGAGTGCACAAAAGCAGGAACTGCTGCTGTAAGTGGTGGACATGTGGGATTCAAGTCTCAGGCACTGAAGTTGCTGGGCTACTGCATTTTGCTGCCTAAGCAGGTGTGCCTTCACTGACTTCAGAACTGGTTTTGCTTTCTCCAGTGATGAATTTGTCCCAGACTGTCTCAGTGCACCTGAGCTTTGGGAAACCATAAACCATGTTTATTTTTTTGCATATGTTGATAAATTGCTGTTTAAGCCTCCTACCTCCTTGTGTCCCGACTCATCCGTTTGCATGCCTACTTCAGTTGGTCAGTGACACATTATAAGTGAGACAATTTCCCAACAGCCTCATCGCGTAATAAGAGATCAGCTTTCCAACTCCATTGCAACTGACGCTATATGAGCAATTCAACTTTGTGCTGTGCTTCAGTATCAAACTTGAGCAGAATATAACATAATGGCAGGCTTCCCCCCTCCCCCCCCCAGTGTTTGCAAGTCAAATATACAAAGTTTGTCTTTCAAATATGAGACTACCTTTTTCTTTTTCACCTTGCATTAATCAGGCTGACCTCACCCCAAATTCTTCAGCTTCTGCATTTTTAAAATAACCTGTGATTTATAAAAAGGGCTTTCTGATGAATATTCTCATTCCTTTGTAAAGTTTGTTCAGACTCATTGTAAATCACATCTAAGGTGTGTGAACCCCTTCTTTCCTTACAGCCCTCAGTATAAAATGGGGATTTTTTAATTTTTTTTTTTGTTTTTTTTTTATTTTGTAAGAAGCTTTCAGTCTGAATGACACCTTATTCTGGTCTCTGACCTGCAGCAAGAAAGCCTTTCTTGTAGTTCTCAGAAGTCTGACATTTAATCCTTTCATTGCCTGGTTTCTACTGACAAGCTGCTAAACGCACACAGCTATGCCCTGGCCAAATAAAGCTAGTGTGCCTGTAGTGACTCTAAGTCATAGAGCAGAAGGTCAGACACCGTTCTGAATTTTAGTCATGAAATGACAGTGATGAATTATTAGCTACTCAAAAATGCACATCACTGGGATCCACAAAGGTAACCCTGACTTCAAATGACATTATTATCAATGTTCTGCTTTTGGAAGCTTGCCTGAAAAACATGATCCAATAAAAAAATCCTTCATGTAATTACTAGAGTGCACTGATGGGTGAGCATATGCTAATTTACATCTTTGATTTGTACATTTCTTAAGTCATATATCTGGAGAAAACACAATCAATATTTTGCAGAAAAAAAAATTGAGCAGTCATGTAAAAGAAAACTACACATTTCTGTTGTCTTATAGCTTCTTCATAATATTATTCATATTTGAATTTATTTCTGTAACAGACCAAAGTGCAAGCCATTGAATAATACATTGCAGTTAATTCAGTTAATATCTACTTGACATAATTGTTATTATTGTTTATATATGCCCTGAATCTGCGTAATGCAACCTGCAAAATCTCATACTGTCAGTAGTCAAAACTTCCGTTTGAAGAATCCAGACTTTTGGTAGTCTCCAGATGCATGTGAAGGTGGTTCTGAATAGCTTGGTATATATCCAAGATGCAGTGCAATGACATGCAGAGATATTACCAGTATACTTCTTAAAGAACTGGTAAGGAGATGTACCCTGACTTGCAGGGCCTGCAGTAGCCCATTGGTGAAACTGTCTTGCTTTTGGGTCTGCAGCTGGCAAACGACCAGCTGTGTTGTATAACTCTCCAACAGGTTGTTTTGGATAGATTCCTATGAAACAATTTTTCCATCTTGATTACTGCCTACCCTAAGTCACAAATTGGGTAATGCCTGGGCAAGAGGTTGAAATTAAAGGACAATGCTTATCAAAAATAAAAAACCAATGCATAACTTCTATTAAGACAGCATCTTTTGTTAATCAGATGCACAGGACTAAGCAAGTATTTTTTTTCTGATGCCAACTACTACCTTCTCAAACAATTTCTGACCACGATTTAAGAATTAGCATAGAATCATAAAATCATAGAGTAGCTTGGGTTAGAAGGGAGCTTTAAAGGTCACATAGTCCAACCTCCCCTGCAATGAGCAGGGACATCTTCAGCTAGAGCAGGTTGCTCAGAGCTCCATCCAGCCTGACCTTGAATGTTTTCAGGGTTGCAGCCACCTCTCTGGGCAACCTGTTCCAATGTTTCACCACCCTCACTGTGAAAAATATCTTCCTTATGTCTACTCTAAATCTACCTTCTTTTGCTTTAAAACCATTACCCCTTGTCCTGTTGCAACACACCCTGCTAAAAAGTTTGTCCCCATCTTCCTTATAAGCCCCTTTTACTGAAAGACTGCTATAAGATCTCCCCTGAGCCTTCTCTTCTCCAGCCTCAACAACACCAACTCTCTCAGCCTGTCCTCATAGGNGAACAGTGCTGGTCCCAGTACAGACCCCTGAGGAACACCACTTGTCACCAATCTCCATCTGAACATTGAGCTGTTGACCACTACCCTCTGGATGAGATCGTCCAACCAATTCCTCATCCACTAAACAGTCCACAAATCAAATTCATACCTCACCAATTCAGAGAGAAGGATGTTGTGGGGGACCATGTCAAAGGCCTTACAGAAGTCCAGATAGACGACATCCATAGCTTTTCCCTTGTCCACTGCTGTAGTCACTCCAGCATAGAAAGCTATGAGGTTGGTCAGGCACGACGTGCCCTTGGTGAAGCCATGCTGGCTGTCTCGAGTCACCTTCTTGTCCTCCATGTGCCTTAGCATAGCTTCTAGGAGGACCTGTTCCATGATCTTGCCAGGCACAGAGATGAGGCTGACAGGTCTGTAGTTCCCAGGGTCCTCCTTTCTACCCTTTTTAAAAGTGGGAGCAATGTTTCCCTTTTTCCGGTCACTAGGGACTTCACCGGACTGCCATGCCTTTTCAAATATCATGGAGAGGGGCTTGGCAACTCCATCATCCGGTTCCCTGGGATGCACCTCCTCAGGTCCCATAGACTTATGTATGTTCAGGTTCCTCAGGTGGTCAAAAACATGATCTTTTCTTACAGTGGGAGGGACTTTGCTCCCTAGTCCCTGTCTTGCAGTCCACCCACTTGAGAGGTGTGGGAAGGGAGGTTGCCAGTGAAGACTGAGACAAAAGGGTTGTTGAGTACCTCAGGCTTCTCCTCGTCCATCGTTCCAATTTGCCAGTCTTGCTTATCAGTATGGACCAGGGTGATCCTTCTCAACGAGCAGTTTTGGGAGGTGAGAGAGTTGATTAGGGTGGATATGACAAAATAGTGCCAGTTTGCCTCTGGTATAATAAAATGTTCCTGGCATACACTAGCTCATATACATCCGGTTACTGAGTGCAGTGCAATAGCCATTTTCTTGTCAAACTTTTCTATTTACATGACTGGAAATATATAGCACAAATGCTCTGGAGCATATGGCTCTTCTAGGTGGGTTCTACACGCACATTAAGATATCGGCTATAAATATAGCCTTGTGCATAGCTGGTACTATGAGGTGTGCAGAGACTGCATCTTTTCACAAAAGTTACAAAAACTGAGACCAGCTGAGATCTTGTCTGTGGTCTCAGGGTTAGCATATGTAATAACCACGTGATTTCATCGAGTCCTGTTCCTCAGGTCTGTAGCATATGAAAAGTATAGTCTTTTTGTATGTCAAAGTGGTTTTATAGGCTGCTTTGTGTTCATCAGTTAGAATTGTGATCATAACTGTATGATCTAAATTTACCTGCTGCCAGCTTCATCCCAATAAACCCATGTGACGCAGCGCTCTGCTGAGAGACACTGTAATACTTTAACAGAAGTTTTCCGTGGATGTCTCCCATTTAAATACCAAAAATGGTCGACTATTGTTTCATTCCTGTGTGCTCATGAACTCACAGGTCATAGTAATATAGTTGTAGCAATTTAAGGTCTTATAAATCTAAAGGATTTCAATGTGCACATAATCCATATTCTAGGACAAAACATTGCCAACAGGAGCCTTTTAAACTGAGATAATGTAATACTGTCTCTCATGTTCCTTTGTAGTCAAATCTCAACAGAAAGGACCTACACTTACCTAATCTCCTAGTCAATATCAGGGAAGTCAGTTTAGTAAGAAAATCAGAGAGTAAGTACAAGGTTGATTTTATTTTTAGAATGGAGTGGAGAAAAAGGATCTCTACAAAATACTCTGCTGTAATCAGTTGGAAGTGGTAATATCAAAATCCTATAAGAGAGCTTCTGTAGATACCTTTTAATGCAATATTTATGTAATCAAATATATACATTGTAGTTCTTAATTGTGATAAAAGAGCTATTTTAGTTCTATTTCTGTCAACCCTATAAAATACCTTTAAAGAAGCTTAAGTTTGGGTTCCAGCTGAGATACAGAACACCATTTAACGTGACACAAATATCTGTATGTGGGATTTACCCAAAAATGGTTTGCTCACTGTGATTGTCACAGTTTAGCAAGGATATTCAGTGCATCCAAAAGAAGAAGGCAGACAGGCATCCACAAACAACAGTGATACAGTTCAGTAAGCTGAGATCCTACCTTAGTGCTTCAGAGGATCTGAAATGCTACGATTGCTTGGTTTGTTCATGGTTTATTATATACGGCTAAAAGTCAGGTTCTGTTTAAAAAAAAAAGATGTTTCTGAGCAGTGGAGGAGAAAGTTCCTGCTTGCAGGCTTGACTGCAACAAGGCAGGAAAGGGAGAGTCCGTGCCTGAAGGTTTTAGAAACCCTCTTTTTAAAAGCTGGTCAGAGGTGGAGGGATGAGTGCAAGGCGGAGGGTGGCTGTGAGCGAGCAGGCAGCTTGCCTATGGCAGAGAACACATCCCTAACCCAGCAACAGCAGAGAGGAAATTTTCCCGAGGACCCAAAGGGAATGAAACCGCAGTTTGCATCCGGGAACACACTGAAACCTCCAGGACACACTGGGCAGAGGGAAAGCTTTTTTACAAACCATCTAGAATTGCATTGTCTTTTTGTAGATCTGTTTTTTTCTTCTCTGCTTTCAGAGCTACTTTTTTTTTGTTTGTTTTCTAGTGAAGCCTAGCTTGGAAAACTTGAAAGTTTTTGGTGTGCTCAGTTTTAAAGAAGATGGTGCAGTCTCTTCAAAGCTCTGGCCAACATAAGGATTTGTCAGACAAGCAACAAAGATTAAAAATCAAACCAATGTCTAAAATGGAGTTAGATGCTCTTAGTGACTGCTAGAAAAAATGTTAATTAAAATTTTTATCTAAACAGCATCAGTAGGTTCAAACTGGGTTTTTTTTTGTCTGCTGCAAATGACATTGAGATGATATGTTTCTCCAGTTTGATGGACATCAAGAAGCCATTAACTTTGTAATCACTTCATAGAGAAAGAGATGTCCCGAATCTCTGTTCAGTTACTGTAGCTTAAGCTGAGATTAATTCTCAACTTTCAAAAACTACACAATTGTAGGAAAACTAGTACTATTGGTATTGCTGTGGTTGCCATGCCTGTCCTGGCTTTGCAGTGTATGTTTGCTTTATAATGCTACTGAGCCTAGCTGTCTTAACGAGTAACAGATTCATTCTAAAAACTAACAGAAAAAGATAAAGCTAACATAGGAAAATGTCAAGGAACAAGTATTTTGATTAGGGCACTAAATGGAAGTTTAATAAAAGTCAGTCTACAATACAGGTTGTGGCTGTCCTCCGGAAAGGCTGCGCTGCACGTCCCAGCCCCGTGAAAGCCCCATCCCGCAGCAGTCCGAGATGCTGAGCAGAGATCACTATGCTTTCCAAACCTGGCACCAAATTAATAGCTCTGTCCATCACAGCTATATTGTCTCAATCTGATTAAAGTCTACTATATGAGGATCAAAGGCCTTCTAATATAATATCCTTTAAAAAAACCGAAATCACCAGAGATTTTTAACACTTAGACTAAATAAAATCTTTAGAGTAACTGTTTCCAAAATATATTTTCATTTATCTAAGCAGAACACTGCTTGAACGCTGTCTGCAGAGACCAAGAAAAATGCTCATAATTTGTTTTACTGGGCTCTGTTGAATAGGCCATGTACATAACTTTCCATGATATATAAAGCCAGCACTACATTTTGTTTTGCTGGAGAATGTATTTGGAGGCAACGTCAGTCACCTGGTAAGGGGCACTTAAAAATTTTTAAGAGAAATTTAAAAATTCCAAATCAACCAAACGACAAAAAGAAAAAAAAAAAACTTGAAGACCTAAAAGCCCCTGCATGCTTATTTAGAGACCACCTCTCTACAGAACAAAGCATTCCGTACTTTTTATTTCCTTATCTACTGATTTTAATTATAGATCAGTAAAGTTCGTACAGCTCTGCTTGCCTTCTCCAGAAGTCCAGCCACACGGCAGACTAAACCTGGGCTCCTCATCTCTCTCTGGTTGCTCAAGGAGAGAGAGAGAAGTCGCTTCTTCTTGTCAGTGACGGGAAGATCTTTCAGACCTAGTACTGCTGCTGCTGGGATTGCTCCTGGTGTTTTTTCTCTGCTCACCAACCCCTGCTACCTCTGGGGGGAACAGACACTCTGAGCATTGCTCTGGGAAAGGAAAAAAAAAAAAAAATTAAAGAAACTGATGACACCCTCCATCTTTCCTTCTCAGATCAATATTTTTTTTTTTTTTTTTAAGCACTGCTAATCTCACAGGTTGAGGAGGGAAGGATACTTTTTCTCATTTCTGTGACAGACAGCTAGACCAATCAGACAGGTTATAGCAGAGATGACTATAATTGAACACATATAAATTAATAAGGTGAATCTGTACTCTTGCATCAGCCACTGGAACTCAATTTTATAGCTATACCAAGCAAGCAATAGAGAAGGAGCACGCCTCTGAAAAACAGCAGCTGTGAAGACAGTAGTCGTGGCCACTCGTTGTTTTGTTTATGTGCTGGATTTCTTCAGAGTGAATGTTGAAGACCTTCAGACCAAATACAATAGCCTTTGTAACCATCTTTATGATACAGTGATGAGTGACACCGAAAACTACGTAGTGCTAATACAGGTCTGCACAACATCAGAAAGAATGAAAAATAAGTAACTGAAACTCACCAGAGAAGTTTAATTTAAAATATGACCAAGACAGGTGGGCTCACGCTTCTACTCCAGCAAAAAAGTGTACATTTATGTCCCATCTTAAAATAATCACAGTAAAATCTGTGTCTTGCCACATTCGCATTAGTGTAGTGGAGCTCTCCTGACAAGCTGAAGTATATCTACCAAATCAGCAATGCGACTTCTTTAGACAATATGGATTTTTTTCTTGCAGGGCTGGTGTCTGACCCTGTTACCTATGGGAGATATAACTAACCGTAACACACCTGAGCTAGCTGAGGTACCACCTACTTCATCACTTGTTGGAAAAATAAATCAGCTATAGCAGAACAAACCAAAATATCAAAATTTATTTTACTGTGGACCAAAGAATGGTACGTTAATGCCAGGAATACAAAAAAGATCTGATTTCTAAATGTATACAGCATACATATACTTAAATAATATTTTTGTGTAAATATCAGCACAATGTATTGTGCTGTATTTGTATGTCGTGGAGGAAAAAGGAAAAAAAAAACATCAGATGGGAGAAAAATCACTGCAATAGAAAAGTAATATGCAGAATTCATATGGGATGCTGAAAATATTTTAGGCAAATACATAGTCAAAATTCTTTCACTCTGCAGCAAACAACTCTGTGGTCACGCTGCTGTTTGTAGAGCAGTACCTCTGAACTACTGAAAACCTTACAGCCTTGAAAATAATATTTTGTTCTCCTGACTGATTTTGATCATCACACATTTCTTGAACGTTTCTCAGAAGTCTAGGTTCTTTCTCTTTATTTCCTACTCAGCCTGGTTGTTTCAGATCCCTTTCCTGAAAAGTGATATCATTAGCATGGGCGAGAAATTGTGAAGCCATAAGATACGTTCCAGCCTGTGTTCAGAATGAGTACCACTCCTGTCTTTGAAAGGCTAAACATACTGTTCGCAACTAGTTGTCCCAGAACAGAAAACTGCATCACTACTGACTCATCAAAATAAAGGTTTATAGTATTTCAGTGCTGCTGGGGAGCCTACCCACTTTCTTCGTGACTTAGCTGAGATGCAACGCGTGTTAAAATTGATGGAGTTCTAACCCCATGTCGCGGATGGAGCGATGCACTTCACTTGTAGAGAGAAGTAGCAATATGTTTATTGATATAAAAACAATGACTTAATAAAGTTGATAATAGATGGACAGTTTAACAAGATTTGAGATGGCAAGGCACACTTGGGTTATTTACTGCATAGAGGACAGGGTCAGACAGAACTGTCGGGCAGACCATCCCGTTGAGTCAAGGTTTCAGAAAGGACCCCCTTGCTTTCTAAACTCCTTCTCAGAGCAGAGCCTAGGTGCGGCTGGATCCAGTCCTAATCCCAGACTTGGTCAACGGTTTATGTCTAAAGGATTATATGTGCGCAATCAATCCTTTATATCACTTAACTAAGATTTCCAAGTTCAGCATGCTATTAGTCACTTACCGAGGATCTGTTATGGCAAGGAATCTCTCAACCTCGAGGAGCAACCTTGAGCAGCGTCCTGACTCAAGGGGAGATCCTGGCATGCAGCCCACTGCCGTTCAGGAGAGCTCAAAGGGCTCTTGGGCTGTTCACTATTTATGGGGGTAAGATGATTGACCTATAGTCCTATTTGCATATTGACCACAGAAGCAGCATTGCTCAAGTTAGCCCTTGGCTATTGTGTTGTTACCTGTCTCCCCGAAACCACCTTGAACCCCAGATGCTGCCGTCACAACTACATGCACCCATTATGACCACCGCAGGTGGCTATCTCTTGGGCAGGGTTACAGGAGATAAAGATCAGGTGGAGCCTGGAGAGGGGGGAAGCACACCATCACACCCCAGAATACTGTGCTTTTAGCCCTTGCTGGTGCACCTTGCATAATATAGCCCTTGGTTTGGTCACAGCTGTATCACCTTCCGCCATTTGTCAGGTGCATTTAAATTTCATGGACTAATTAAGTTAAAAATCCTATCAAAAACTTTGTCGCAGTTTTCAAAAACTTCTGCAACCCATCCTCCATTTTTCACAGAGAATGGCTGGAAAGTGAAGTGCAAAACCTTTTTCCCAAGAAGATGCTGCCTCCTGGCACAGCTCTTTAGAATTTGCCTGCTCTGTAAAATAGACAGTTTTTAAAATCTCTATTTGAAGTACATCTTCCTTCCCCATCCCACTCATGTCTTAGAGTCCCCGCCTCAATTTGCTCATCACAAAGTATCTGTAAATCTATATAATTGATCCCATAGAGTATGCAGCCTTGCACTGGAGAAGTTACTGTACAAAATACATAATATATAAATAATACTACTTCTGGATGAAAATGGCATTGTTACAGGTAGAATTAGTGACCACCTTGAATTTCTGCCATTGTGTGTGGTCTAAGATTTCCTTTTTATTTGGAATCTTGAAGACTTGTCTTTTTTTCCTGTATCATGTCTGTGCAACTGCAACGTCTCCTGCAAAATCTTAGAGCTTTTATCCAGCTTTCATATTTGTACTCATTTTTAACCTGACACCTTGAACCCTTAGCTGTCTTTCGAGATCCAGTGGGTTCCCACAGGACCATTCACTGATGAATAAAAAGCTGAACTTGGATGTGACCTCTAGGCCTCTTCTTCATTTTCCAGCTTGTTAGCAGATTGTTCATGTGCAGTTTGATACCAGGCAGAAGCTGTAGATCTATTTTGTGCTTTACTTTTCTCCCCATGTGGTATCATTTATCTACTATTTCTTTTCTTTTTGAAGAAAAAGAAATTCTGCTTTAACAACACAGAGGACATGAAGAGCTTGCCTGGAAATCTGTGTGTGAATTATATGTTTTATGGAATTTCTTGCAGAAATAATGTTGCCAGATCATACTTGAGAGAGAGAAAAAGAGAGAGGGCAAGATTTTTTGAACTAGTGCTATTCCAATTTTGATATTGGGTGCATGTATAAATATTTTTCTATTCCTAGATAAGAGTTGTGACTTGACATTTTTTTTTAAATAAAGATACATTAGTACAGACAAGCCTGGGATGTTTTTTTGGTCTGGGTTTAGATAAAAATGCAAATGAAGCCAAAATGGATTTTGCCTTTGAGGGAGAAGGTAGTATAGCTATATATTGCAGTTTTTCCGAGGTGGTACATATACAGTTGAGTGACAGAGATTTTTTTCCCTCCCTCTCTTAATTTGAAAAATTCCAAGAATCAACAGCTAAGAATCCGAGCTCCTTAGATGACTATACTGCGCAGATAACTTTGCCCTGAAGAGGTCTGTGAGATGGTCATAGCTCCTGTACTGCATATTGTTCCTTTTTTTTTCCCTTTGAAGTAAAAGTCAACTCTGAAGGAAGCAGTGTGATTGCGACAGTCACCCATGCTCTAAAATACAAGAGTTGTGGTTTGAAGTCCCACTGTAGTCCTTTTTATTTTTTTAAGCTTTGCAATTTCCTTGACCTCATAGGCTACAAAGAAATAATTTGTGAAATCAGATTTATTCCTTCTCATCTCAAATTTTGAATCAAAAGACCTGAAAAATACCTGTGTCTTGAAATCTGCCCCAAAAGTAGAGCTTGTTTTCATCACAGAAACACTATCCTAACCTGATTACAGCTGCAGCAGAATCAGATATTGCGTGTTGCATAAGAATAGGGAGATTTTATGCAATATTCCAAACTTGAAGTTACTTTTGAACTTGGTTCAGCAGGTAGACAATGCTTCAGGAAATGTTTGGGTTTTTAATTTTCAATTCACATCTGGTCTTTTATATATCCAGTTATCTCCAATAACTGAAAGCTTCCTTTTAGTCAAATATCTCTACACGGAAACCATTATTGTAAGTAAAGAATTGTCATCTCATTGGTGGCTTAGAAGGACGAAAGTCTTGAAAAATAGATAGTTAGGTAGATAGACAGGCAGGAAAAAAACCCACCTAACATACACACACATGGCTTTTTTTAAATGTTAAAAGTTTTTTTTCAAATAAAACTCCCTTATCACTAATCCATTCCAAGCAATTCACAGCCATTAGGTTTCAATAGTTTCTAACATTTTTTTTTAAATATCTTTTTTTTCAAAACAAATATAAAATAACCATAGACAAAGCCATGTAAACAAGTACATACAAATGTAAGGGTTTTTAAAACTTTGTAGGTTTCAAAAATTTGAAGATATCATATATCTGTGGAGTTTGTAGCATTTAAATTTGCCATTCTGCCTTTTTTTACACTATCAAAAAGAAACATTTCTTAATAGGAGCTAATTTCTTTAACTGATTTTCACTTTCATATCTAGGCATTTAAAGTCTGGCAAAATACACTGGGAAAACAATTCAGTAACCTATCATCAAGGGAGACTCTTCCCAACTTTCAAGCCAGTAACCTATGTTTTAATTTTTACTGGGAAACAAAGTTAAATCAGTGGATCAAATTTGGTTCTGGACATTTGCCAGGTTCCATGTGTACTCATAGATGCCCTTTAATTGGCGAGCAAAAGCAGCTACAAGCCCTCCCTTAGCAAACTCCTGAGAAGAGGTTCAACACCATAGCAAAGGTTAACTTCTTTGGCCAGGAAGGAAGGGAACCTGATCAGCAGGAAAAAGAATCAAATATTTAATGAATTCTCTAAGCAGCATCCCATAAAGATCAAGCTCCCATAAAGCACAGATCATTATTTACAGCAACTGCACGGCTGCAAATCCTCTAGGGAGAACGGAAACTATGCAAACTCTCTCAGGTTGTCTTGCTCCTGTAATTTCACTGCTATACAGTAGCTGAAAAGCCTTAATGGAATCTTTTTGCCCTCATATGTCTCTGGAGGTCACTGGCTATTGTTTGTTTGTTTTTCAAATTTTCCACGTGATTCTACGAAGACTTCATTTGTTCCTTAAATATGTGGTTTTCATATACCTTGGTAGATCCCATAGGCTTACCCAGCATCACTGTGCTTTCGTACCTTGAAAGATTCCATTTTGATAATACTCCAAGAAGTCTGTCTATAATGTTTGCTTTTGTTCCAAATTTCCATAAAGAAGTCATTCCAGACTACATTTCACATTGCAGGTGGAAAGATGTAGGGAACACTGACAGCATCAGCTTTAAGCATTTTAAACACATACGGTAGGAGCCTGTGTTTGCTCTATAGTTAGTGAAGAAAAATTAACCTCCAAAGGCAGGTTTTCATAATCACTTTTTTGTGGTAGTGAGCAGAACTCAGAAAAAGTCATTAAAACTACTTACAATCTAAAATAGTAGGAAAAAAGTCAGGGAAAAAATGAAGGACTGAAGCAACACAGTTGATCCACTGAGAGGAAAGCTAAAAAGTAATTTACTGCTTTCTTTCAGGGAGTTTATAGGCAATATAATACAGAATAGTCACAATTTTAGCTTAGAACTATGACAAGAGTGAACATGGCGAGCCAAAGCCAAGCTCGTTTAAAATAAATAAATAAATATTTTTTTAAAGTTGTGTAATCCTTTAAAGAAAAATACCTAAGCCTATAATAACCTTTTTTATCATTAGAACTCTTTAAATCAAGATTAAATATAATTTAAAAATTGAAATTATTAGCAGAAAGCACAAAAGTAATCATTATGGTTACTTTTAACATCTACTTCTATTCACAGATGCAAGATTTCCCTCTGAAAACACTGAAAACACTTGTTTTGGCTGAATTATTTTTTCTTTACATTAAAATTGAAAATGAAAATGAATAATAATAGAGTGCTATGATATAAACCGAAACAAAATGTTTCTATTTAATCGTTTTCAAACCAACCCATGAAGTTTCACACAGCTTTAATAGTATTAAAACAAGTTTGTTTGCTTTTTTTCCTTTGCACATTTCTTTTCAGCTGGGCTGCTTCAGGTAGCGGCACAAATCTCAGAGGAGATCATTCACCTGTCTTTCCTGTCAAATTACGTTGCAGAGTCAACAGTAGCCAACGAAGTGTGATACTTCATGCTAGACTTTTAGTTTCTGATAAATCTGGTCAGTGGAGTATCTCCCGTAATTCAAAATGTTTTAGACGATTAAATATTTAAATATTACAAAAAGAGGGTAAAAGTGTGAACTTAATGTGACCATGGTCACTCAGATTATTTATAAAATAAGCAAGAATATTTCAAGACTAGATTTTAAGAATGGCTTAGCGGAAAGAAGCTGAGAATTCATAAATAAATCTGGCAGACTTTCGTCAGGTGCTCTTCTCCATCCTGTGACTCCTGAAGTCAGTGGGGAAGTTTCTCTTGTTGATTACTATCACTCCAATGAAATTGTCCAAGCTGCCATATAACCTTGACCACTCCAGACAAGATACAGCACTCTGTTTTAGGGTTCTAACTTGTGCCTGGGTAAGTCTGATGGTCAGGGACAGAAGACCATACCTACCCTGTCCCCAAATGCTGTTCCTCTCCAGAATTACTGTGCCCCAAGCCTTGTGTGACTTCTCACCTACTATATACAGTATATACACTTCTACATACAGTATCAGTCAAAACTGGCACGTAGTTCTACACCAGGTACATTTGTTCAAACTCAACTCTAAGTCTCACCACCTGTAACAACATGTATTTCTATACAGAGAAAGCAGTCTCCCAAATTTGAACCATGAAACCCCTGATGTTAATGGAAACTCACTCTGGACTTTAGTCAAGATAGGATTGGGTTTTTGCATGCATATGTTGCGAATCAACAGATACTTGTGTCCTGAATCCAGGCTTGTCAATCGGTCAGCTGCATAACTTTTGGTTTTTTGGTTTGTTGGGTTTTTTTTGTTATTTTTGAAGCACAAAAATGTGTAAAAACCTGTAAATTTGTGGAACCTACATCCTCAGTTTTACACTGGAAGATGCTTCAATGGCTCTTCCTAAAAACGTGATACTGTGTTTATATTTATTTCCCTACATTAGAAAAAGGAATGGGTTGCACATCATTTGAAAAAAAAAAAACCTCACCTTTAGTCTTCTCAGATTAAAGGGACTGTAATTTTTGTAAGATAACATGGCAGTATTTCCTCGTATTTCAAGATTTTGCTTTTGGACTGAAAAGAACAGACATGCTTAAAGTTTCTTTAGAAAGTTGATACTTTAAGATTTTGCTTAGGAGCAAAAATTCAATCAGCCCTATAAATAAATCATTACCAGACTGTATGGAAAGAATTTCAAAATGTATAGCAAAAACAATGATCTTGGAAATGCAGTAGTAGGAATTAGAATGTCTGTCTACAAGCACAGAAAGGCCAAGAACCTGCAAATTCCTAGGGAACATCACAATCCCTTCAGATGTCATCTACATATACTAGCCTAAATAGCAACCAAAAAACATTGTGAGATCAACTTTGAACAGATCTATTAATGCAAATATTCAGGTGCACTAATAGTTTCACTATTTAGAATACTATCATATAGCACGCCTGATCATGGGCAGAACCAGAGTCTGTGGATATGGTAATTTGGTCTAAAATAGAGCTAGAAGCTCAGGCTTTCCATATTCAAAGAATGCTAATGATATTTATAAAATACATTGTATTTATTTTTAAAAAAATTATTACTCTTGACAATTTGCTGTATAATGTTGCAAATCTATTTTAGCAACAAGTAAAGTAGTTTGTGGTATTTGCACAGCTACAAGTAGGCTAATTTTCAAATATTTAATAGCTATACAATTTGATTCTCTAGGGAAACTTTTTTTTTAATGATTGTGTTATAATTTGTGAACTGACAGCTGAGTACTAAGGAGGCTGATCAGTCATCTTAATGGAAGTGTGCAGTAGCAGAAAATTAGAAGAAAATAATTTGATAGGTAGGATATTTGAAAGAGTCTAGCCTTAAGCTAGTCCAATTAAACACACTGCAGCACAAATAAATTCAAGGTTGAATTCACTTACCCATGCTGACTTCAGAGGGTCCTGTGGGTTTCAAAAGTACTAGGTTTGACAGGTTCAGCCACTTCCTTTTTTAGGACTTAAATTTGAGATTCCAAAGTAGAGTTCCCATACTACATGCATGTACCCTGACTTATGTACTAATATCTTCATTTTGTCTTGGATTTTAAAGTGTGGAGATAGCCTGCAATCAATAAAAGGTGGGCACACTATTGCATGAGAATGTAGGCAATGCATCAAGGTGATTAATACATGTTGTACTAAATCTTATATTTAGAATACACATACATGCTTTCTGATATCTCTTGTTTCAAGATCTCAGCTTCTTGAAGAAAGAGTTGTTTCACCTGTTCTCCTAGCAAAGTTCCTGGTTTGTGGAGAAACATGTCAGACACAAGTCAGCAAACGGATGAATGATATATTATCATTTAAAAACAAATGGTGAACTTTACTAACCTGAACATCTAAAAGATCAAAACATTCTGAGAGTCCTTCCAACTTATTTGACAATAGCAGTGAGAAGAAACAGACAGAAAGAAGTCTGGGACAGGAAAACACAATCAGCTCTGATTATCTGGGAATCCAGTTGGGGAAGAACTCATCTGCCTGTGATTGTTCATTAGAGGATGGTTGAGTGGATTCAAACTAGCAGAATACTCACTTTTTAAAAGAGCTTCAGCAAGGGACTCCAGCTCTTTGTAGTTTAACTGTATAGCAATTAGTAAATAGCTGTTTGTCAGCTGATTGTTCAATGTTTTATTTCCTGTGTGGTACAGCGTAGCTTTAACTGCGGCTCCCTGTGAGTACGATTTGCGATACACAACACGGATTAGGATTAGATAATAAAGAACACAAGTGGATTGTAATACATACCACACCATACACATATCTGTATGTACTTGTACATTTGGAAAATGTTTTTTATGTATTTATTAACAAATGCTGAAAAACCTTGCCCAGTTTTTTCTCAAAATACCTGCTAACAGCAAGAGCTACACAAGGGTAGTATTACAGCCACAGTAGCTGCAGAAGGATTTGATGCAAAATCTATAATGGTTGTCAGACTGGGAGCTCTACAGTGTAATAACTCTAATTCAGCACAAAAATATGCATTATATGTTGTAATTTATAAGGACAAAAAATGAACTCTGACAAAATAAAAAATAGACAGGAAAAAGGTTACGTTTCGGATGAGAGGTTTTCCAGGTATACAGCAGAAAAGTCAGAGGCATGCTGTCCTAGTTAATGGCAGACTTTTGCTAACCAGAAAGAAAATGAAAGATTGTGCTATTGTGAGGTGTTAGGTGAGGAGAGAATGCAAAATAACTTTCTAACTCTGATAAAGATGTTGCAGGATAGAAAGCTGATGCTAAAAGTGAACAGAAACTCTTAGCAGCTTAGCTAATATGAAAAGAAATAAAGTAGTAAGAATAAATCATGGAATGGTTTGGGTTGGAAGGGACCATTAAAGATCGTCCAGCCCAACCCCAAGTAAAGAAGCTGCATTTCTGAAACATAGAAACATATATAGATGAATAGAAGAGAGTTCACAGCAAAAACTCTGAGTCACATTCAGAGGAAAAAATACATATTTCCGTGCCAACAAGAAGGGATGATTACATTTACACAAAGGTGGTAAAATATTTAAAATAAATTTTTTCCTATTGCAATCTATATACAGAACATGAACAGAAGGTTCACAATCATTTGACATTATTTTAGAAAGCAAGCATTTCAAAATAATTCATATCCTCAATCTGGAAATATCCAAGTTATTTTATTTATCATGCAACATAAAGAAAAAAAGAAGATTAGCTTCTGCATGTCGTGTCTTTGGATTGCTCAAAGGCGAGAATAAAAACAGCGTGGGAAGTGGAAGTGTTTTATACGAGGCTTTCTCTGTACAGCTGTGTAAGGATGGGCACTTTGTTTGAAAGGGTCCTGCTTTCAGTAACATCTGTTAGTTTATTTCTATCTCAGCTGACTCGTCCAGCCTCCTGGTAACAACGCTGCTCTTGAGCTAGACTTAGGGGACAGTGCTGAACCAAACCCGTGCCGACGCGGATTCCACCCAACAGCTGCCACAGGTATAGGACACACGTGGATCCAAGAGAAGGGGAGCTGCGGGGAGAGCAAGCGGGAGGAGCTGAAGAGAAAGGCAGCACGCAGCGATGGGCAATTGGAAGCGACAAGCGAAAAGAGAGAGTTGTCATCTCCCACCATCTCTGTCCAAAGAGCTGTGGGGAATCCCAGACAGGAAAGAGCCCCTGCCCCTTGAACAGGAGGAAGACCAATGGGCACCACTAGAGGCTGTTAAGAGAACACGGACTCACATTTAGTGGCAAGAGAGATTAGAAGAGAAACCTATTTGATAAAATGTGAAATAACAAGTACATTGACTGGGTGGTCAAAAGCAAAGGATGTACTTGACCTCCTCAGACAGCATGGGGAAATGCTGTTACCACCACATAATGCAGGTTATATTCCCTACTAGTCAGAGACACGTGTGGATAGGTGATTCATATTAAGCTCATCTGGACAGGAAACCGACACAAACCTGAGGTTTTGAAATGTTAGTGTTAATTAGGGGAGGGGGGAAGTCAGAAGCTCAAAAATGTAAATGACCTAAACTGACAACGTTTTAGGCTCAGCATAGCGGAAAACTTTTTGTATGAAGGATATAAAAATTTCATATTTTATTAGAAGCTTTGTTTATGAAGGCTACATACCCCGTATTTAAAAGGAAAATGGTTTTGAACACATTTATTTTACCCTAAAAAACGCTGACACGTCTTACTTAAGCATGTTTGAAATGTGAAAAACAGTTAAAGCAGAGAAATATGCCAAAACATACACTTTTCTGGAAAACTGCCTGTCATGATAATGTGGTGCTATTTTCATGTTTGAATGAAAACTATTAAATCAATTCTGATGTCAAACAACAGACCTGGTGGGAGACAACTCATCTGAGCCTGAAATATTTTTGGAATTACAGAAGGAGAAATCAAATGGGGCAAATAAAATTCCACCACTTTCTAAAGAAATAATGAGACAAAGAAACAAGCAGGGTTTCCAGGTAGTTTGGGTATTTCTGCTCTACTGAAACCGGTGAAATTAATCACATCCAAAATTAGGAAAGGGAAATTTTTAGCAAAGGCTACCTGTAGTGAATTGACTATCAAAGAGAGATGTAGAGCTGGATTACGTATGTGCAAATCTTGGCATGTCTGGCAGGTTCATAGGACATCAGAGGCAAAGCAGAGCAAAAAGAAAGAAAAAAGGCTAGGATTAAGGAGATATACCAGGTTTCAGAGCTGAACATATTGTGGAATTTTGGAGACAAAAGAGATAATTTTGTTACGTGCTTTGGGAAAATAACCTGAATGGGCAAACTACGGTTGCCACAGTAACCATTGGTATGCAAGTGATCCCATGGAAAACATTTATTGAAAAAGTTTAATGAATTTGGACTTGATTACAAGAGATGGTGCAGGCTTACTTCTCCAGGGGAAGAATTAAATTTGAGGTTTTTAACTGGTGCAATATAACTGGGACTAAGATAAAGGTATATTTTATGCCCATTTAACATTTTACCATCTTACTTTTTGTCAGGCTTTGGCATGAGCATAGCAACAGGGACATTCATAGTTTTCTACATAACAAAATTTGTGTGATAAAGAGAAATATCTAGCTGGTGAAGGATAACAAGGCAAGGAGAAGAAATGAAAGCACTGAGGATGGACAAAAAGCTCCTGTAATTAAAATGAACTGGATTTTAATACCTGTGAACGAACAGTTCCTGGCTGTAGATTACCATACCAAAGAAGCAGGTTGTACAGCATGGAAAATTCCCATTTTCTTTTGAGCAGACTTTAAATTATCTTATTTCTATATTTAAAGACAGAAAATCTGACACATACCTGATGTATGATGATGAGCACATATTACCTCTTCTGTAGTATGGCAACATGCAGTAAGGTCTCCCTCCCCAGGCCCAGAAAAATTAATTTAGACTATGTGTAAGAGCTAACTGGAAGGATCCTAGTGCCAGAAATGACAGCCTGTGAGGAACAATCATGCAGTACAATCTCCCAGTACGCATGGTACTCTAGGTTTTAACTGATAAAATAGCGAATGTGAGGAAAAATGGTAACATTATGAATGGCCATGAGAACAATATACATTTTGTTGATCATGGGTTGGAATTTAACTCCTGAAAAAAAAAAAAAGTTACTGTTGCATAAGCTGGGATGCATGGCTCCGCCTGAGGATGGGAGGGACAGGTCTTAGCTCTACTTGTTAGATCAAGCAAACATTAGAAGAGAAGTCTGAGGAGGGATCTCATCAATGCTTACAAATACTTAAAGGGAGGGTGCTGGGAGGATGGCACCAGTCTTTTTGCAGTGGTGCCCAGTGACAGGACAAGAGGTAACGGGCACAAACTTGAACACAGGATGTTCCATCTAAACATGAGGAGGAACTTCTTTCCTTTGAGGGTGGCAGAGCACTGGAACAGGCTGCCCAGAGAGGTGGTGAAGTCTCTGACTCTGGAGATATTCCAAACCCACCTGGACTCCATCCTGTGCAACCTGCTGTAGGTGACCCTGCTGTGGCAGCGGGGTTGGACTAGATGATCTCCAGAGGTCCCTTCCAACCCCTGTGATTCTGTGATTAGGAATCAGAGAGGTGGAGGAATAGGAAGGAATAAATGGGTTCTTCCACTGACTGGAACAGCACCAGGGTGCTCTTCTGTGTCCTCTGTACTAATATTAGGGTAAAGATTCTTATTCAGGCTATGATCTACTCACAACCATTAGGTGTTTTGACAAGCATGGTTAGTTTAGCAACGCTCAGACACACTTTAACTCATATGTCTGTGCTGTAATCTAAGGGAATATATCATTTCTCTGTCATGCTTAGGTTTCACTACCTGCTCTAACGCGTTCAATTTTTAAACAAATTCATCCTGCTTATATAGCAATTACAAGATCAGGATGTTTAAATGTTTCATATGGTAAATATCACATGCAGATGTTCTACTCCAGAAATAGCAGTACTGCCACTCACTGTCAAATGATTTCAGATAATTAGAGTGCGTGTTGGAGTAAGGATGGGTGTTCATCTTCCTGACTTTACTGCTGAGGCATAGATAAAGGAAGTAAAATCAGGAATTTCAGTGCTAGCAAGAAGTTGCAAACTCTTGGCAGCTTTCAGCTGAAGCACAGTAGAGACAAGTGTGCCATCCCTGAGAGGTCGTTGTCTTCACGATGTGGCTAGTAGCACTCCGCCTGCTCAGCTGGTCTACTTGGCATCATGATGCCCTCCAGACAGTGGGGAAGGGGAGCAAGTTCACAAGAACTTCCCCAGAGAAAGCTGTGGGGATTAGACTGAAGGGAAGCTTGCCCAAGGTACTGGTTATATAGTGGGAAGCTGTAAACCAACACGGAGCCACCTTCACTCTTGTATGTGAGAAGCGTTAAGTAAACACAGGTCTTTTATCACCATGAAACCAATGAAGTTGCATCCTCCCAGTTCAGTCTTCCCTTATGTCTATCATTTGCTGCATGGCCTACTTAATCTGTAATGGTTTCTTTTAAAATGAGCAGTCTTAGCAGAAAGAGGCTTCTGATTGTTCTAAATAGCGCTGGCACTGACATCAAAGCAGCATGGTATGTTTTTCCACTTGTAATTTATATGAATAGGACCTGAGTATTAAATATTAGGGCAGAAACAATCAGCAATTTCATGCAAATCAGATGCACTTCTTATGCTTCTCGTGAGATAGGTGACAGCCTGACTCCTTCATTAAGTAAGAAGTGTTCAGACTTTGCCTACCATATAATCAAGTATTAAAAGTCAACCACAAATCAAGCTTATCAGCTAGAAGAAAAAAAGTCCTTTGAAACAAATGGCAAAGGAAGTTCTGAGAAACTGTGTGCAGCTAGAAAGCTCAAACAGATATATTATTTTCAAGAACAAAAACTGCTACAACAATAATTAAAAGCAAATCCCCAAAACTATGCCCTGAGTGTGTCCCCTATTTGCTGAGATAGAAAAGGGGTTAAGAAGGAAACAAACCTGAGCAAACAGACATTAGCAGAATGCTACTACTAATGGCAAAAACATAAGCAACATTTTTTTTTTTCCTGCAGGTTTCCCAAATGAGGGGATTTCTTGATTACAAATATGGAATTTCTCAGTACTCAGACAACTCAAACTTTCTTTAGCTGCTCTGGTATGACATTATAAGACAGAATAGTCCAAATGCTTGTGAGATTTCTGGCTTAACTGGAATTTTTGCATTTTAGTAGCATAATCCATAAAGCTATTAGAACTGGCTCAGAAGAAAATGTAACAGAATTTAGAAAACTACTGTCAGATTTTCTACTTTAAGTAAGTAACTTATATTTAAAATCTCTAACCTGTGAACAGTGTCTTGTTCTATATAAGTAATAATTTTAGAAAAAATATTTTCAAATTTTTAAGTTATTACATTTATATGCATTTTTGTATTATCATTTTAATCATAAAAATGCTGGTTTGATGATTGATCCTCACATAAGCAGCAGCAAATCAAAGTGCACACTGAGCATTTTTATATGCAGCACATTATCTGAAAAAGGAGAAACGTCCTCTGAAAACAAACCGAGGGAAAACTTACATCCACATGGATTCAAGTGAGGATCTGCAGAAACAAGATGAGGGAAAAAGTAACATCCATGCCTTCAGCAATGTACACTGAAGTGAAATAAAAAGTTCTTCACCCATTGTCACAGACAAAATGATCTTGACTTGGAATATATTTACTTAATTTATTGCCAATCAAAAAGAAAAGAAAATCCAAACCCCAAAATATTTAATCACCACTTCAGGTATTGGCAACAAGAAAGCATAAATAATTAAACAAAGATATAAGTAAGCCTTCTTCCTCTCCCTTCTCCAGGCTCAAGTCAAGCACATTCCCAGAGCCATCTCCTCCTTTCCTAGTCTCAGCTTGCCCTGTTTTTGCCTCGGTGACACTCAGCCTGTCCCCAGTCCCTCCAGCGAGGCGAGTGCTGGCGCAGGAGGTCATGGTCATGTGTGCATTGGTTTCTTTCTGCCGCTTCACCGTGCTTCTTGCTGCTTTTCCTCCACTGCTCTCTGATTCTCAGTGTCCTTGCCCTCGCTGGGGTCACCTGCGGTCCCCAAGAGTGTCCCTGCCCTGGCATGTCACCCGCTGGCTCTCTTTCAGAGTTGTCTGTGGCCAGCACCAGACAAGCCATGACCTCTTCTCACACCGGGCACCCTGATGCCCAGGCCCTGCCTGATAAGCTCAATCAAAAGCAATTTCCATGGAAGGAGTGAAGAAGGACCATTATTTTGAGAGTGGTCTCTCTCAGCCCTTTCCCTCATGAGTAAGTGCTGACCACCATAAAAAGCTATTGTAAATCAGTACGGACAAAAAAATAACCCACCCAAACCCCACAACAAACCAGAAAGCAAAGCGCCAGACTGCCTTGTGAAAGAGTAAAAACTGAGCCCTTTCCACAAAGACCAAATAAAAAAGAGGCTTGGTCAACACTCGCACAAATAGTTTAAATAATACACTTATAGGCCCCCTCCCCTCTCAGATCCTAAAAATGTTTCTTTGATTTAGCGGAAGACTGAAGTTACTGGAGTTGAACTGAGCCAAAGCAGTAACCTAGACTTTGAGAGGACTGAAAAATCAAAAAAAATCAGATAATTGAATTTTACAGTCCTACCCTTATGACAACCTACCAAAACAGAATAAATATATGTATGTATATATATAGCTTAACCTCAGAATGAGGTTGCAATTTTAGACTTTGTGAGAATGCTATTCAGTCTTCTCTGACCTTCAGCACTGGACTCATTCATAGGCACGAGAAACAAAACAAAATGTTTCTTCTTTTGAATAAGTTCTCTTTCTAACATAAGACAATGTGATCTCTTAATAGAAGGAGATTTTAATATCCTCTTCAAGCAATGTTTTTGCAGAATGCAAACTATTAGTTATTCCCTATTCAAATTTCTGAATCTTCACAATATCTCTTAATTAAAGACATGATACTGTCTGCCTCCGGGAGGCTTTTAACAAGTATGTATCCCAAATTAATCTTGAATCAAGCCAAGCACAAAGGTTTCTCACACAAGTTTCAGGGACGTCTGGGCTGCAGAGCTCATCTCTCCGTAGGATTTGTAAAAACCTCTCCCCTACTGCCCACAGAAGTTTCCTCTGACATAGGAAGCTGCTCCCACCAGGAACAGAGAAGAACAAGGATTAGTTGAGATAAAGGGAATGATAAAACTCTATTATCCTATAATGTACACAGCATATTTTGTGATTCACACAACTCGTTAATCCGATCAGTCTTGAATAACGTGGATCCAAGGAAGCCAGGATACATATTTGAGTTCTCAAAGCAGATTTCACAAAACCTAATATCAATACTTACTGAGACAAAATTTATTTTCTGTTCACAACTGTATCAGGTGTATGGTAGACTGGCTAATTTTCTAGTCTCCAAAAGCTAGTTCAGCATAACTAATGAATTGACTGAGTCAGTCGTAGTTACAGATCTCATATGGATTGACTTTAAAAGAAAATCTTAGATAAGTTACCTCTCTACGTAATTATGAAGATGAAGAGTCCACTGGATCATTAGGTAATGCATATGTAAAAAAATTTGAACGAACAAAGCTATATTTTTCAATGTATACTAAATAAAACTGAAGAAGTCAGAATTATTTGGGGGAAAAAAAATAATATGGCTAAGCCTTTTAATTGTTTGTATCTGCAGATTAATATAAAAAAGATGCACATGCCAGTATGCTTGACACTAGAACTATGATGCAGTATGCTATTTCTAAAATTCCCTTTTCTGAAAGACAAAACAGGCAAAACTTAAATAAAACTCAATGATTAAGGTTTGTCTTAAAATGTAGTCAACTCCTTCCACTGTTTGTTCATAAATTATTCATAATGTCTATGAAATTGAAAATCTCCATGGTGCCCTCTGCGAAGTCTCAATAATTCTGCTTGAAAAAACAGAGAAGAGGTTTTCTACACATTTTTGAGCATCATGCAGAATCATTTATTCCCTTAGATCATAAAAATATCTTTGCTACTTGCCAATAAAAGTGTTGCATACCAAGAGCAAGGAGGTTTTAAAGAACCAACAAAGAGGGTTTCCCAGTGCTACACTGAGGTGGATTTGTGGTGTAACAGCAATTTGGGGTGGAGTGCAAAGGGAAAGAAAAATTATGTCATAGGACAATTCTTAAAAGGTTGTACCTTAGTTTATTTAACAGCGTGAAGGGTTCATTATTTGGTACAGATACTTTCTGCAGGGAAGTTCCTGTCCCTCTCCTTAATAAAGTTGTCAGTAGATAAGGACCAATTGGACTGATGGTGGGGGGAGAGTATCTTATGTTCTTAAAGAAAGAATGCTGTAAAAATTGTTCATTATTGGTTTTGTGCATGTTTTGTTCCAGTGAACTTTTCCAGCTATGTTTAAATTACAGACTATTCATAAATAGCACAACAGTGGGTGACTGTACAGCACAACGTGTTCTCTAGCTGCAACATTCAAGCTCTTATATCATTTGACCTGCTGCTGTGACTAACATGCTCTTTAAATAGACTAAAGAAATAAAATTTCAGGAGCTTTGCCATTTTTCTTTTTTTTTTTTTTCCGAAAGTTCAACATTATGTAGAGTAAGAAAGGTGAAAAAGCTGGATACTGCCAGCTGATATTATTATCCTTGCGCTCCACTTAAAAATAAATTATTTCACTCTATGTTGTGAAATAACAGAAAAGAATTAGACAAAATTTTTTTTCAGGTGACTTTAAGGTGCTATACTGTCAAAGGCTAAGCCCTTTGGGCGGGCACTATACAAAACCGGTTTTCAGTCTAGTGTACTGACTGTAGGGTAGTTTCTTTTCTACTTACATAGCAGTAAAAAGACCCCACCTTGTTTGAACATTGTGTAGCACACTGGAAGGTCAGAGCATCTGTTTTATTTGTATTGCATCACTTCAGCATTAACAGCGGGCAAACTTGGATCAACAACAATAGGAAGGATCAAACACTCAGAGAAAATTGGTTGCAGCCCGCTCCACAGAGTAAATTTATCCTCCCCACCACATGCCTTTCAAAGGCAACCTGTCACATACAAACAACTGCACGCATCTAGATTACTTTGTCTTCTACTTGGTTCGCCTGACTTCGTTAAGCAGTTCCAGTAACTAGGTTGACAATACCCCCATCCAACCTATTTTCAGACCTAGCAACCTTTCTAATTGGATTTTCATAGCGTCTAACCTATCCTTGCTGAATTTTTCCACAAAGGGCACAGAGAATATTTATTCTTCGCTTTTTAGATGCTTTTAATGGAGACCATTATCTGCTCTCCCTTTGTTCGTAGACAAAGACTTCTAGACTGAACAACCTTGTTTAAGTCTTTTCTTATGGTTTATGTGTTCTAGAGGTCTAATTGCCACTGTCCTATGTGAATTGTACTCCCCATTGTTGAATTAGACTTTTTTTTTTTTTACAACTCAAAATTCTTTTCAATTCTAGTTCTGTCCTCTTCTGTGCTTTAGCCCTCTTCTGCTTGATGTGTCTTGTAACTTCTCTTACTCTTACCAAATATTGAATAATAATACTGGAGTTGGGGTTTTTTTGGTGCCTTTTGTCCATCAGAATCCCAATACCTCACTGATCCTTGACATACCACAAATTTGCAGGGGGGCAACGAAGCAGAAGAAACATTACACGGTGAGACAAGACTTGATCAACACTACTTTCAAGACAAATTCAGCGCAGTCTGAGAAATCTGCAAAGCAGAGTGTGCTGCCCAGCACCTGGCAAAGGAGGTAGATCTTCTTAGTGTTAACAGAAACAGATGCTTATATGTGCTGTATTCCATTAATAGCATCTCTAGCTTTGCCAAAGAGAGGGAAGAGACAGCTTCCTTGTTTCAGTGTAGTTGCAGTAAAATATTATTAAGTGGGACTTCAGATGATACCAGAAGCTATGAAATATTTAGAAATATTAATAGAGCTTTAGAAAACATGGAAAAGATGATATGGGATAACTTTCACCCTTGTCTGCTATTTAACATGCTAAAAATACATTATTTATTACAAACCCTGATTTCTTCTGTGGAGAGAAACTGAATTGTATGGCAAAGAAGGATTCACTTGGCAATTCATGGGAGCAGGGAGTTACTCAGACAGGACTCTGATGTCTGGCTCGCTTTGGCACCCTCTTTCTATTTCCACCACTGTCTGTTCAACTTTTATGACATTTCTCCCCTTCCTTTTTTTTTTTTTTTTTTTTTTAATTATTAGAACTCCTGAAACTTGCCCCAACAGATACATTAGATCCATCAAATTTAAACAAAAAAAAAAACATCAAAAAAACCATTTAATTCCTGGCTAGAAATATACCTCCGTGAGATCTGCTTCTTTCTCCACACAAGCTGTTCTCTCAGACAATTTCCTGGTATAAGAGGTTTCCTCTGGGACCTGCTGCTTTGTTGTGGAATATATGACAATTCTTTCAATGATAAACACAGTTTTCCAGAAATCTTCCTAAAATGAAGAGCTTGTTGTGATCAGGACTGCAAACTGGTATTTGTGGTTTGGGTGCAATTTTCCTCATGTAGGTGACCAAAATTTACCTACTTAAAGTGTTGCAGTTACGTTTACTAAAGCTGCTCAAAAGTATTGTCAAAATACCCTAGAAAAGGGTGAATGGCTCCCATGTGCAGGTGCTTCTCAAGCAGTGGTGGAAACCATCAGTCGGAGAAGTGGGGAAGTTCAGAGCCATTAGGGACTGCCAGCCATAGCCCTGACTATCCAGGGAGGGGGAACTAAAATCTGGAACCAAAACGGAAGCAGCTATTTGAGAATTAGAACAGTTAGGACTATTACAATCCCACACAAATTCTGCTGAGGGTTTTGTTGTTGGTTGGGGTTTTTTTAATTAATTTTTATTTAGAGGCAATCTGGTATAACAAAGTGCTCCAGTCAATGCAGATCTTCATTTTAACACCCTGTACCTTTATCTTTTTCAGTGTTTCTATTCTTTTATGTGTACCTTCTGGAACCTTAGCAATAGAGCATCCAGGAGAAGTCAAGAACTTCTGTCTAACCCCTGCTGTACTCCAGAGCTTTGAGCTGAGATATCCTCTAAATGCCAATCCTTCAGTAGTGATAATTTATATATGTGCAGTATCTGCAAAGATTAAGGTATCTAGAAATCATGATGGAAATGGCCAAAAGTAAAATTGACTGATAGGACATTTGCAACTAGCTAACAAAAACAGCCTGTGCTGAGTGAAGTTTGGAATTCAAGAGGTGGTGGAAAGAAGTAAGGGAAAAGTAGAAGAAAAATGTATTTACAATGACAATTTTTCTTACCATACCTCTTTCTTTCTGAATTTCCGTGGCTGCTTCTTCCTGTGTTATTATAATCAACCTGCCTTCACACAGAAGGCACTAAGCTTTGCCCCTCCTCTAATCTCCTACAAAGTATGCTGCTCTGGCAGAGGTTCTCTCTTTTAATAATTTTTTTTTATTTATGATTTTACAGGCTTGCAACACATACTTCAAAACTGATTGCGTGGAAGACTCTCCAAAAATATATGGCTTTGGAAACTCATGAAGTAAAATTAACAAATTAACATCTCCCTGTGACTAATCAGCTATCCTCAAGTCCCTATCTTCAGGCACAATAGAAGCTGGTTTGTAGTAGGTATAGCAGTTACTAAGAAAACTCATTTTTTCCATCTCCTCTCTCTCTTTTTTTTTTTTTTTTGGCTATATTATGCCACCTTCCCTCTGATTTCGGGGTTAGAGAACCTTTTACTTGACTTGCTTAACCAGTGCATAGTACATCTATTCCATCCCAATGGCCGTAAGCATTTCCAGCATATGTATCTCTCTCTCTCTATTCATGCTGGATATATAAGTACATACGTAGATAACATCAGTGAGTTCAGGGGGCAAGTTCAATCCTAAGTAAATAAACTTGCTGAAGACAAACCAAAAATCAAACAAACATTTTGTAAAGACAACCAGATCAGTTTTGAGACAGAATAGCAGGTGCTTACTGATACATTTGTGACTTTGTTTAAAAACCAACAAATTGAAGGTATATTGTTTAGTGTTGTACAGATATAAATTCTCATAGCATGGTAGAAAGAAACCGCCAATTGCCAACTGCAATTAACTTTGTTAGCAAGTATTTTGAGAGTTTGAGAAAAGTAATTGCTGCAAGCTGCAATTTCAGGTAACACGGTAAGTGCAATCACATTGGTATGTGTCAAGATTTTAAGCAGTACCTTTACCATTTGTTTGCGTAACACGTATATAAGACATATATTTGTCTCAGTGAGACACCCAGCAGTTCTGTTTGCTATGATGGTTGCAAATCTAAAATATTGCTACTGGTGTTGTCTACTTTACAACGTAAAGAAGCATTGTTTCTTTAACGTACCTGTTCTCCTCCAGTCTTGAGGATAACTAAGATTTTTATTTGACTCAGTCTGTACTGCATTCCCTAATGATATTACAAAACACAGCCAAAATTTTGTCATAATAATTTTTACTAAGCATCATCTCTGAAACACAGTAATAATGATATTCAAAACAGAGGTTGGGTCAATGATTAAGCTTTGAGATGAAGAAGTCAGTTTTCTTAGCCTTGTATATCCATCTAGAGGAATGAAGAAAAACGTATAGACCAATTACTCAGTGTCCTTTAAAAGGTCACAATATCCAGCTCTTATTTTCACAAGAAAGAAATCGGTACTCAATCACTTTTTTAAAAAAATAAGGGTTTTTTTTTCAGGTTAAGATACCTTACGACTGTCTGGATTAATTCTTCACTCTCAGTGCAGCAAACCAGTGCAGTCTGAGGAACACGGTGTTATCTTGTAACGCAGATGACTGTATTTATGCTTTCATCACTATTTAATAGGGCAATAGCTATAATTCTGAATCATTGCAGTTTGGCTGTATGGAAATCAATACCGCCACCACCATGTCTATGGGGACAAATAATATGAGACCAATTGTCCATTATTCATAAAATCTAGTTATTGTTGTCATTCTTAAACAGTTGTTTAGCTATTTAGTTTGTTGGCAGAGAGATGAGTTAGTTATGAACATCTTTAATTACTTTTTCTGTCACTTGACAAAACTGATTGTTAGCAAGGGAAATAAGACCTTCAAAAGCAATAAAAGAAAGGAGGAATCAGCTATGTCAGAGGTCTCCCCTACAAGAAGGATAAGTGAAAGGACTTATCAGTTGGTTTCTAATTGAGTCTGATGGGAATAAAAGATACAATACCATTTAATAAAAGACATGTGCATGGTTTAATCGTACCTCCTCTTGTTTTTTGTGATCACATTTTGAGGTGTTCATTTTATCCCATTACCCCTGAACTATGGGATATAGGAATACCTTCACTGAAATCATCTTCATTTTTTAATCCATTATGGTTCCGAAGTGAGCAGAATACCACCATGAAGAAACAACATTTTAAATTTAGTTTCAAAAACATTAGCTAAATCCAAAGTGAGTAGGCTTCTTGCTCAGACTTCATGAAAAATATATTCATGAAAGTAAAATCACTATTGTTTCTTAGCAACAGCCTCCTGACCAGCAGAGAAGAAATGCAGACGCTGCTTAGCAAAATGTTTCCTCACTGTTCATAACCAAAAAAGTAATTTTTTCATCAGGAATGATGTAACTTTGCTGGGATCCTAAAATATGTACAGCTGACTGTTGAATAAACTCATCACAAATCTACCAAGGAACAAAATCTTAGAGAATACTGAAACTTGTACACAGTCAGTTAACTGGGCCACACTTATCTGCATCAAAACCCGTTTCAAGCCAGAATGAATTCAACCTTTTTTTTTTTCTTTTTGTTTTTTAGGTTTTTTAGGGTTTTTTTTTGTTGTTTGTCTGTTTTTATTCACTGTGGACAGCACTGTTTGTTGCACCATTTCTAAGGGGAGGAAGAGAGTGGGCGGGAGGAGAAAGAGAGAGCTGAAGTCCAGAAAAAAAACACTGGATTGTTGGAAAATTAAAAAAAAAAAAAAAATTCTGAACACATGCTCTTTTAAAATATACCTTTTTTTATTTACAGTGATTTCTCAGGCTCAGGATGGAATTTATGCATTTTCTACAAGTTCACACTAGTACTTTCTGTGGGAAAACTGATCAACAAAGCTGTTCAAAAGCACAGATTCCAGATACAGAGGTGTTGGATAACAATAGCAGGTTGCACATCTTAATAATGTGGCAGTACGTAATGTGCTGGCATTCCATTTAGAAAGTAAGAAGGGTTCTCAAAATATTATAATGATAGCTTTAAACATTTTATGGGCAGGACTGTAATACTAACTTCCTCTTAACTGTTTTAGGTCAAAGGCCTGTAATAAAATGATTCTGTTCCTACTGAGAAAATAATACAACAACAAACTGAGCATATTTTTAAACAAATTAAAAAGGTCTACAAATTAACAGCTGAAAAAGGCACACAGCTGTGAACAATACTACAGTCTGATAAAACAGAATATACTAGATTATAAAGCATATAAAAGCAGTATGTACAGTATGAAAGAAAAGACTCAATGGAGTGATGCTTAACTGAGAGATGATATGTAAGTGGAGATATAAAAAGAAGTCAAGGTTTACTTACAAAACCACTCAAAATGGTCTGCTGAAACTAATCAGAAGTGATAACAATAAAAAAACCTAAGATTATGTAGCAAAGTGATATGAAACTGTAGGAATGAAGCAACACAGCCAATATTTTGTCATGCCAAATAATACTTATCAAAATTGCCAAATTTAGACAAATTAGATTAATTGCGCAGCAAAGGTGAATGGGTTTTGGTTGGCTAAAAAGAAACACTGATAGTTCTATTACAAAAATTATAAAGTATAAATTTCTTCTAAAAATATTAAAGCTATCCAACATGGATTGTGTTAGAACCATCTGGCCAAAACTGGTATTACTTGTCTATATTTATTACAACATGGACCAAAAGTATACCGCTATTCTTGCCTTCAGATTGGTTTTTATTCTTTTGAGGTTTTTGATAGCCTTATACTTACATATAAGAAGATTTCTTTTTGAGGTTACTACCATTTATTATTTAAAATGGCGTGGAGGTCAGTCATGAATGAGAGAGCTGGAGGAAAGACAGGAAACAAGACATCAAATTATCTGTACTAGATACAGATCTGTACTAGATACATCATAGCATAAATAAAGGGGAAAAAAAAGTTCAGTCAATTTTCTCATCTAGGACTCTGAAACATTATTTTCCTTTAAAATGCATTTATCCAAGGATTGTGTGAAAAATTGTAATAGCTACTACGATAAATACTCGGTTCTTGTATTTATACCACATATGTATGGTGTATACATATATACCTTATATATTCATCATCATTGTTTTGAACACTGTCCTGGTTTCAGCTGGGAAAACATTAATTTTCTTTGTAGTGACTGTCATGAAAGTAATGTTAATAATACTTATTGATTTTAGTTGTTGTTAAGTGATGTTTACACTATTCAAGGACTTTTTTCAGCTTCCCATAGAAGCATAGACAGAACGATGGAATGGCCAATGAAAAATTCCATACCATCGACATCACGCTCAATATATAAAAGGGGGGTTAGCCGGGGAGTGGGAATCCACAATCACTACTTGGGACAGTGCCAATTCACTGGGCCATGAGAGTGACCATGACCGGTGTGATTATTATTATTGTTATTTTTCCTTTTCTGTTATTGTTTCTATTAAACTGTCTTTATCCCAATCCATGAGGTTTTATTTCTCCCTTTCCCCTCCTTTTTTTTCCCTCTTCCCCCTACCCTTCTAGGGGGAAAAAGATGTGCGTGGGTGAGCGAGCAGCTTCGTGGTTCTAGTTGCTGGTTGGGGTTAAACCACTACAAGCGCTAATATATATCCTCTGGAAATTAGACAATTTATATAAAAAAGATCCTGTTAAAGAAAAAAAAAGGCAAGAAAAAAATAAATAGTGTGCATTACAAGCAGGCCTTGACAAAGATAAAGTCTAAATTAGTATCTGGGGTCACTGGTGCCAGTGACCCATATTACCTGGTAACTGCATCTGTATCAATTTCAGTTCAATGTAGAAGTAAGTATCTTAAATGTTTTGAGCTGTCTGCCATTCCTTCAAAGAAAAAGCTGTCAGTAATTGGAAAAAGCTACACAGTCTTTAGTCCTAGAGAAATAGGTGCTCTTTCTTTCCCTAATTTTCAAGAAATAGTTCAGATTACGCTGGTTTCATAAACTGAATCTCATAGCCCCAGGATGCTGGTGCAAAGCAGAGCAGGAATTTTTCTAACAGCAGAGATTTGCTTCCTTGTGGGATTTCTCAAAGGAACTCGGCAAGAAGTCCCAGGCTTTCAGTTAGTACTCTTCCTGACTTTGCTTTTAGCTGTCTGCAAGCAGTACAATTTGAGTTAGCTTGGGCTAAATACAGTAAATACAACCCCACAAACCTGATTTTGCTGTTGACACAGGTTACGGATCAACATGATCCTTGAAGTTGATTTTGATCCTAGTGAGGTTGGACCTCCAACCTAAATGATCACAGACCAAACCTAAGAAGCGCTGGTTTAAAATAAAAATAACCCCCTGTGTGCCCCCAGCAATGTAGTTCACTCATGGAAGTGATGGACAGTTATTTGCAAGACGTATTCTTTGAGTCCACCATGCTCCACCAGTGTCACTGTGGATAAGTTGTGATACCATTACATGCTTTACTACTATTAAACCTATTTGAAAGAGTCATTAGGATTTCATGCGTAACAGGGGAAGAGCCTCCCAGATTCTCACCTGATCTAATGCAGCTGCTTGTATGGGATTTGGGAAACTTATTCCATGGCAGAAGCAGCAGCTCAAGAAAGTGCCGGCAGCCCCGCTGTGTTTCTCAGTCTTTTGATATCAAAACCCTTGCTCTCCACCTCCTACTTCCACAATCTTACTCCTTAAACATTGTTCTGGGGTCAAAGACTAGTAGAGAAAGATTTTGCTTGATGCTAGAGTATCCACGTCGAGCATATCTAAACTCCTTTAATAGTCAAGGAAGCTGTAGTGAACATAGGCAATGGTGATACAGACAGTGCAATCAATGGACTCCAGGATTCAATATTAGTCAATTTTGCTTAGCAGCAACTAGGCATGTGCTTTAGGGAAACCTTAGCCACAAGCGCTCCAACCTCCATTGACTGTAGATGGCTACTGACAGTAGCGAAAGCCACCAAGGTCCTGATTCATAGACACAAGTGCTTTAATTAGGAGCTGAATCTCACCTCTACTGATTTAATAGGTGAGGCAGCTTGCTCTGCACTTTGCAAACTAAGGGGAGGAAGGCAACGCGTAGGCAGAGAGAAAGGGGTGCTCAGTGTGTCTTCACTTCTGAGCTGAGAAGCCATGCAAGTAGCACCATCCCGACTCAACCAAAGTGGGTGGTACAGGAGGAGGGCAGGGGACTGGAGGAGGACATGGGAAGGGAAAGAACAAAGGTACATGAGTCTGGGCAGCACAGGACAGCAACACAAAGCCAGACATAAGGGCCCTGGTGACAGTACTGACATCCAGTAAGTTCAGTATCAACCTGCGCCTACAACCACTACATTATCATGGTATCATTTCCTGCCTTCTGTAATGCAAACACACTAGGGTTTATGTTGATCTAATATATTTTTGTCACATTTTGCTTTTGGCATCTTGTGTAGCTTTCTTAATATGATATAGAATAATATTTAATGTTCAGCTATGTCATCTGATTGGCACCCTTTACACTGACAAAATAGATACAGATCTGCTTTTATCTGAGGTGTTCTCTACTGATGCCTGTAAATTTAACTAGGATGTTCCTAATCTCAGTTTGAGTATTCTCCAGACGGGAACATCCACTCACGATGCTGCAACCATATCATTAAATTCTTACTTCACAGAACCAAAATTATTTTTAAAATATAATTTTAGCAACAAAACCTTTCTAACCTGATTCCATGTAAAAGCACCAAGCCCTTTTTTCATAAGAGATCACTTTAATATGTAAAAGAACATTGTTTGCCTTTTTTTTTTTTTTTTAATTTCAATATGGTACATCTCCCTCCCTATGCAATTCTGTAAAAAGGATAACTAGGCTGATGACATCATTTCTCACTGAGGTATTTATCAGGAGTAGGTGATTTGTCATAGTAATTTAAATTCTTTAGTGATGAAAGTACAATCAGCAGTAGATGTAGGTACATTAAAAAAATGCATTTTCCCTGTCTGAAATTACTGGTGCTCGGGTCCTTTAAGGCTACTTATGTAGCAAGTCTCGGCCATAGTGTTGGTAATTGTATTTCTAAGACTATGTAACTGCATATTCAACTACAAAGCAAGTTGAAATTAAAAAAAAAAAA
>VYXH01000460.1:142653-187170 GCA_013397275.1 Burhinus bistriatus | reverse complement strand
AAAAAAAAAAAAGAAATGGGTAGGTGCAGTCTGACTAAGATAATACAGAGAATGAGGGTGAGAAGTCCAGGCAACCTAGTGGAGTTCTGACTAAAATGCAATGACTATTGGGAGGGGAAAAAAAAAAAAAAAAGCTTCTACATGCTGAGCTTAGTTGAATAATTTTGATTTGACTTTAGAGAGCTTTAATCTTTTTCTGTTCTCTTTGAGAGGATGTTGAGACGACCTCAAGAGCACTGAAACAATGATGGCAAACAAGGATTTTTGGTTTAGTCAGTTTCTTCTGGACCATTTGGAGAGCACAGTTTTCGCCAAGTTTCTTTTCAAGTCCAGGATTAACATTCAGTTTCTTCAGTAGCAATAGCACAGTTCTATGCAAAGAAGGCAGCGATTACCTGCCTTGTGCCGACTGATGTAAAACAAAGCAAATTAAGGAAAGTCTTAGATATGCATCAGCCATCCCTTCCCCTTCCTATTACGTACTCAGTGACGAAGTACAATATAATCCCTTAAACTAGACTCGGAAAAGAACCTGCTAGAAATTCGGCAACAATTGTGTGCTGTCTGGGAGACAGACTGGGGAAATTGGCCTTCCATGACATTATGCTCATATATAAGGATAAATTAATGTTGGCACTGCTCTGGGCTGTCTGCGTTCACACTCAGGAATGTAGAATTCATTTAACTGGATGAATTTCAAGTAATACTGGAAACTTCTGCCAATCACCAAATTGAATCTTCCCAGAATTGGAAAGACACAGACCATTCCTGCAGAGAAGCGTTGAAAGGTTTGACAGTCAATTGCTGACCTGTGCTAGAATGAACATACATTTCAGATTGAAAGGCAGAGCTGCTCAATCGCTCAATTATATAAGATCTCGGTGTCTCCCTTTTTTAGTACACACGCCTAATTAAAGAAGTGCTTCGCTTATGATTTATACTAGCATGATTAGCACCCTAGAAATGTTTCTGTCCCAAAAGAATGTTAAGTTTAACCATGACAATGGTTTTCTGTTAAGAGTTACCTACTTTGTAGCTTTTTAGTTTATCTCAGTCATACTTCTTCAGAATGTCCTTATCAGTAGCAAAAAGGGATACTCTGGAGTGATAGATTGCTTATATGCACTGGCTTTTATGTTATTTTCCACTATACCGGATTGAAAATTTTTTTTATTAAATGAGTAATGAATTAAAGTTGTTTTTTTTTTTTTTTTTTTTAAATCACCTGCTGGTCAAATTAATCTCATCTGAGTCAGAATAATTTGTCACATATGTTATTAACAATAGCTCTAGAAGTAGTGATACAACCTTCTTTGTCTTAGTTTCTCAGCTGACAACACATTAGTCCAATATTCTTATTGACTATCCTTGACACTTTCTTTCTTAGTTCCTTTTTTTGTGTGTCAGACTCTGTTTGTCCATTCACATTGTTGAGTGGCAAGGGAGATAAAATGAGATGAAATGCAAGCAGCCGGAACAACTTAGTAAATATACTGCTTCAAACACCTCACCTGGCAGGTTGAGCCTGCTCTTGTCTATACACAAAAAGGCAATGCATTATTTAGAGCAATTTCCGCACCATGATCATTCTTACCTAAATAAAACAAAGCAAAACAATATAAAAAAAGCATTCTAGAAAGAATATGTTCAGCAGGTGCTTACACCTCTATTGTCATGAAATTAAACTGAGTTCTTTTTTTTTTTTTTTTTTCCCTTAATAAGAACAGATCAAACTTCTGCAGGTTGGGTTAAAACATGGAAACTGTTTATGGTGCATTTAGTTGACATATTAGTAAAGATAAGAAGAGATTGCTGTAATGCTTCAAGTTCATGTCACATAACACTTTTTTACAGTGCAATGTTACCAAGAATAATCAACTATTCTTTTATTCCCTTTGTCTTCCTCACTGCATATTCTCAAATTATTCTGAATTTTATTTGATTTGCTTTTGTCTATCAGTTCCAATGTTGATCAGAGCTCTACTTCACTCTAATTAGACAAGGAAAATTTAAAAGGACGGCTCTTGTCCCTAAGCTCTACTACTACTTAGATACACATTACCTGAACAGCACTGAATATTGACTTACACATTTGGAAAAAATAGTGTATTTAACTGTATTTGGCACAGCATTACACTCTCTGAAATCAACAATATCGAATAGGGAATAAACCTGGGCAGGTTGGCGTGCTGTGTGTATTTCATAGGCAGCATCAAATTAAGATCGTCTCAAGCTATCTGCTCTGCATCAACAGCAACAGACTTTGTTATTTCCCATTTGCACACATTTTTGTTGTGGTTGTTTCTCTCCCACCGGACTCCCATCTTGCTGCCATCTATTATCACCCTAACACCCTAATGTGGCTCTTATTTTTTGTAGCTATTTCCTGTGAAATGAGAATGTACAGAACAGCCAGACCAGCATGCCCTATTCCACTCACCCCCCTGCCCCTCTCAAGCACCAGTACTTACAGAACAGTCTTTCTTTTGTTATTACAGGGACATCTGTCCCATGGACTTCTCCGGTTCAGAATAATTTTAGAGTTCAGGCCACATGGGCTGGAGAATTTAGGTCACTTGATGATCTTAGTCATAAGGACAGATGCATGAGTTTCTGTAAAGGTTTTTCTATCTTTCCTAGCTAGGTTAATATTTGCCTTCAAGAGTTTAGAGACTGAAGGAAAATGGAAATCCAATTTCTGTTATCATATACGAAAAGCTCTGGTGTATACTAGCTATGTATATATGCATGTGTTTTTTAAAATTGCATAGATATGACCAAACTTTAGGAAGTATTGTTAAGTGTTATGTGTACAGAAGAAAGCGTCTGAGACAAGCTCTAAATGTAGGAAAGCCCATATTTTCTGGTACAGTACCACAGAGGAATAAAATTTCTTTTTCTTTTGCAAACCAAACCAAAAAAAAAAAAGAAAAAAAACAACCCCAAAAACCCCCAAAACACACTCTGCTCAGCAAGAAGTTAAAGATAGCTAGTTAATGAAAAAAACACTTAAAAGAACTGCATAATTTCTCAGTCAAATGGCCATTATTCATAAAAAGCATGGACTTGAGTTCTCTAAAGTGGGCAAAATTGTAGCTGTGCTCTGATGATGATGTACCATGGTATGGAAAAAATCTACCAGTGTTTGTGTTGAGAACAATGATCTAGCTTTGTGAAATAATCAATACTTAGCAAAATCAAAGTCAGACCAACAGCCTTTTGTTAAATTCATGCTCACTTTTGTAGAGGTCAGCCAAGACTGCTCAGGAAAGGACTGCACTGTGGGCAGTGGGAAGAGGCACGGGATGCTCCCTGTCTTCACTTGTTGAACAAAAGGAGAGATGACGAAGGAGTTTTCATTAACCAACAAAATAAGAAAAAGCATATGGGCTAGGGGAAGCCCGAAGAAAATATTTCCAGGGAACTCACTTAATTTGTAATCACAATAATACCTGGCAGATCAGGCCAGAGCTAATATTACTATGTATGATGTAATTTAGCAGCAGCTCTCTTAACAAGCCATACTGACCCCACGCAAGAAATTATTTTTCAGAAGCATGTATCTTGAATACCTGTAGGTATAAGGAAAACACACCTGAGCAACAGCAGGGCCACCTTAAACCTGTTTGGACTTTCCATTGCAATCCCATGAGATGCTGCAGTGTCAGAGAAGGGCTAGTTCTCTCTGGGACAGAGAACTGATGCTGGGATGGCAAATGAAATGGAGGAGTCTAGAAGTGTTACTGCACTTCAGATATTTTCTAGTTAAAGTCTCTACAATCATAATGCAGCACTCATGATTTCTGCTTAAGAATTTCACTAGGAATAAAATATTATAACTAATATTACTTTGCTTATGAATTCTGTATTTTCCCTACTCTTCAGTGATATTTTCCCTTCAGTATAATTCTACAAGAGAGTGTGAAATGACTAGTGATGCCTTCTGTTCTCGTCTCTCTCTTTACTGTCACAGAGGAAAGAGGTTTGGCTTTCTTCTTCCTTCTTTTGGCAAAAGAACTTACTTTTTTTTTTTTTTTTTTTTTCCTTTTAAATTCATTTAAAAGAGTGCAGCTTTGGCTGAATAAAATAACTGAAGCCAAGAATTTCTTTTCACTATATGTTTCTAAGTACCTCATTCACTCACATATAATATAGCCTTCAGAATAAGGCTACAGGGAACTGCTGGAGAGGGTACAGCAGAGGGCTGCGAAGATGATTAGGGGACTGGAACATCTTTCTTATGAGGAAAGGCTGAGGGACTTGGGTCTTTTTAGTCTGGAGACGAGAAGGCTGAGGGGGGATCTCATCAATGCCTATAAATACTTAAAGGGAGGGTGCCGAGAGGATGGGACCAGTCTTTTTGCAGTGGGGCCCAGTGGTAGGACAAGAGGTAATGGGCACAAACTTGGACATAGAAAGTTCCATCTGAACATGAGGAGGAACTTCTTTACTTTGAGGGTGGCAGAGCACTGGAACAGGCTGCCCGGAGAGGTGGTGGAGTCTCCGACTCTGCAGATATTCCAAACCTACCCGGACGCCATCTTGTGCAACCTGCTGTAGGTGACCCTGCTGTGGCAGTGGGGTTGGACTAGATGATCTCCAGAGATCCCTTCCAACCCCTGTGATTCTGTGATACTCACTCACGTCATTTGGTAAATTTTTTTTGAAGCCAGACAATTTTAAGCAAAATCTAGTAACCAGGTAGCAGTATTTAACTTCAGTGGTCTTGGGCTTACCAGATGTTATGTGCTCCCTTCATTTCTATGAGCTGTGGCAAACATATTAAAAAAATAAACAAAATCACTAAAGGAAAGCATGTGATATCACATTTAGTTCAATTAAAGTTTACCATTTGACAACAGGTTACTGTAAAAGTCCTCTGCTCTAAACAGTGCCAACACCATACAAGAATACCCTGTACTAACATAGCAGAGACAAAAAGTTGTCAGATACTGGGAACCTGTGTGTTTATATAGAAACGCCTCAAAAAATGGGGCAGACGTACAGAATTTATTGCTGTCCAAAATAGCAAGCCTTAGTCCAGACCTAGTCACTTCTGTGGAGCCAACTGGAAATGGAGAGAGGACAGGGCAGTGTAACTGGGAACCCGTTCCTCTTGGCAGACGGTACTCACTTGTTTCAAAGGCCAAGGACTTGTGCTTATTTATTTCTCGTTTGCCTTCGCAATCAATCTGAGCACTGGTTTATCAGGCAGCACTACCCACCCGCAGTTTGACAGCTGAACAGCTGAGGAGGAGGAAAGGCTGGAGAAAGTCCAAGGGGCTGTGCAGTGACAGAGTATTGTTGGCTCTACACCGGTAGATTAATGAGTTTACAGAGATATGTATGGACAATCCCTATAGAAGATACCACCTCAGGTTGAAGGTGAGGGCAAGGAAGCCCCAGTCAGCATTTTACAGGTATTGCCTACTGAATCCTTATCCAGGAAAAAAACCCCACTTCTCTGCAGGTCTAACCATAAAAAAGAGTTGCAGCATAATATTCTGTTGATATCTGGCCAAATAGTTGAGGATGTCACCTTTTTCCTTTACTTCTGCTAAAGTGATCAATACCACCAGCTTCACAATCTTACTGGAGGATGGACACTAAGATTGTCTTTGCCATACAGAAAATGATGTAGAGGGTTGAACAGTGTAGGGAAAGTTACGTTCTTGCCCAGCCGCTCATTTGTCCCTCCTGAGTAACTGAGGTATCATGGAACGTGAAATACAACATGTTTTCAATTGTACGCAGTCAATGCACTTGACATGTCAAATATCACCTACGCTGGAAACTTGTATGAGGCCTAGCTTTTGTACCCTAATAAATAAATCTGGAAAAAGCCTCTTAAAAAAGGAATTTATAAAACTGCCTTTACCGTTAAGTAGTGTTAGAATTGGGTTTGTGCTCAAATTATTAACAAGTTTGGATGAGAACATCCCTTTTCCCCCAAAATGCTGTAGTTTACATAAACTATTTTAATGGCATATACATGTGTATATGACACAGAAAATAATTGCCATGTTCTGAACACCCAGAAAATCTATTCCTAGCAAACCTGTTCCTTGTGATGAGAATAAAAGATAGATTGAATTAACTTTGAAATCTTTCCAGAGTACATCCTCATTTTATATGAAAAATTTCTGACTATGTTCCTTCTGGATGGTGAAAAGGAAAAAAAAAATCCCACAGAGATATGAATCAGATATTACCAGTTGTAATAGAACATAACATATGCAGTAAATAAGAGCATTTCTATTGTTAAGGAGACTTTTAACTGCCAATTTGTGTAAGCACAATGACATTTCCCTTAGCAATGTTAAAGACAGAGCAATATGAAGCTTTGTACAAAAGTTCAAGTTCTTTTAAGTCTCTCTTGACTTTCTTCCAGGAGTTTATAGACTGAATGCATTCATCAATTACAGGTGTAATGGTGAAATGCAGAAACTGAAGATAACAATATATACTGTTTTCATTCTGTTGTTTTACCTGTGACAACATTCAAAGAAAAGAATGGAAGAGAAATATTGAAGAATCTCTGAATAAAACTCAGATTTTGCTGCTTCAGTTTATAATCTCCGGAGATTTGCTGAATTGAAGGACATTTTAGGACATTAGAAGACATATGTTCTTCCTTCTCAAGCGACTTTTTTCCCCCTTATCCTTTACGTAAAAGGTTTATAAATAAAATTCATTTAAACATAATGTATTTTCACAAATTATACTTATGATTAAAGTAAAATGAAATAAATGTTAATTTTTATTTGATTTCATCCCAAATCATTAGAATTAACCTTTAGGGTTAAGATCAAGACCTTTTCTTGCCAAAGGTTTTTCCACAATGTTTTTTTGTCTAAAATATGAATTTCCATATTAGTTCTTTTTGCAGAGAAGGCCTGTATCAGCAACATTTTACATTTTCAAAGAAGTAGAAAGCCTGGAGGCAACTGATGAAAAAAAGATACTCAGAGGTACTAGCCACATATCCGCTACACTCACAAGATAGTACCTGTAAAACTAAGAAGTAACGTACATTTAAGATGAGTAGCATTACAGTGTTTTTCTTTTATCTTTGCAGTAGTATCAGACAGAAACAACAATGTAAAAGCACCCCAGCTCTTGTAAGTGGGCAGTAACAGACTGCTCCAGTTGCTTTCAAAACAATCAGCAGTTTGGAGTTTTTTTCCTTTTTTTTCCTCCACAGTATTGCCACCTTTTTATGGTTGTCTAACAAATGCCCAAAAGATAGCTGCAAGGGACTCAATGGCAAAATTTGTTTAAATTAGATACAAAGGACTTGAGCATCCATTTTAATCCATGTAGAAAAACAGATCTAATGAAGACGTGATTACTATTATATTCTTAATGAAAAATAATTTCAGAATTTAGCAGGAAAGTTCAAGATATATGAACTTATTATCCAATGTAAGAAACTAATGAAGATTTACCTGTTTCAATCATAGTCTTTTGGACCCTGGAGAAAAAGTAGGAAAACAAGTATCTAAGAACAGCTGAAGCTATTTCTGTGTCACCTTTAATTTTAAAGCAGTTGATGAAACAGTGAATTAATTGGAAGCGCTGAACCAACCCTAACCTATTTTTTTTCCCAAAGTTTTAATAACTTTAGTTTGCAAAAGAACAGTGCAAACAAAAAGATAGAGGCTTCTTATTCAGAATATTTTTTTCATTAATCCAGAGGGACCAAAAGTATTATGGTAGGCTTCTAAAGGGCTAATGTACCTGAAAAGATGAACTGTCATATACTACTGGGCTAGGTTCACCGCACAGAGCTAAGCTATCTGTCTAATTTGAAAAAGCCTAGTAAAGCAAGACTGACACACAAAAATCTACTTCCCTGAGGACAGCTAATGTTCCCTGGATGCTTTACAGTTTTATGGTGTTATTTTGTATAATTTCCCCCCTCACTTTTAGTTTCTCTAGGCTCCATACACAATTCTGTTAACAACACCTCTTTATTATGATTTGTCAGGAATAAATAACTGCTCGACTGTGCTAGGATTAGCCCTCAAGATCCTCTCTGAAGAACATACAACCAAGAAGATGTATAGAAAAAGGACAGGATACAGCATGAGGAACAGAACCTGTTTACATAGGTTTTAACACAGAAATCAAAGACAATGATCTGAACGTTCCCGTAAAGGAGAGGTTGTAGGGGTTTTTGTTAGAGTCACTGATCCCTAATCATCCTGCAAGGTACACAGCAAAGCTGACCCCGATATACTTTGCGTGCACATACTTCCATGTTATATTCTTTGCTTAGGAACTTTGGAGCCATTATGTTTGCACATACCAGCGAAGCCAAGATAAGGCTCTATATCCCAGAGCCTGGGGAGTCCAGGCAGTGAGCCAAAAGTGTTTACTCTCTTCCGTTGTACTTCAACTGCCATGGCAGATCCTCAGCTGAGGCTGAGAAGAATGACACAACTTGGAAGGTGTGTGTAAATGTTACCTTTCCTTTCCTTCATCCTCAGCGTCTCAATGCCCAGTCTCCTGACAGCTCCACACGGAGCATGTGAAGTGCCACATCGCATACCCCGTCTGTCGTAACGCCTTGTATTGCGCTCCTTATGACAGCAGCAGGAATGGAAGCCCATCACAGGAGCTGCTCAGATGGCTTCGTGCCTGTGAGTCTCCCCCATCCCTGCCTCAGAACTGGAACATTCTTCCAAATGCTGATTAGATAGTGTAGTGCCATTTTCCTCCAGGAAAAAAAGCACCAGCACTGGTAATAGCTCTCTAGACAAATACTCACAAATTGGCTGCCTAATGGCAAAGTATGCTGAACTGTTTTAAGTGGATAAGGAAATACTCACACGCAAGAGCTTGTTGAGGAGCAATTCCAAAGAATCACTTGTGTCCCTGAGGAATCTTTCAATAATACTACTTATAGGACTTAAAAATGCCTGCTTTATTGCATATTTTTTAACCAGTAACTATGAGAGCAATGACATTTTAATTTTCGAACACTTTATACAGGATCATTGAGCTGAAGGAGAACAAAAGAAGTTACCTAGTCTAACCCTTGGTCATGAAGTTGTTTCGAAACACCACCAGCAATGGAGACTCCATAACCTGCCCAGGTCACGCACTTAAAAAGATTCCATAATTTCTTCATAAGTGCTATATTGTCGATCTCCGCTCATTTTTGTTAGTCTCGTTGACTCATTCCAAATGGCCACTATTTTTTCTTTAAATACAGCAACAAAACCGAATATACAGTTGCGACTTATGCTTTGTCAGGGCTGAGTATATGCATGAAAATGGCCCAATCAACAAATAAGGGGCAAGAAAGCATAGAAAAATATTTGAGCATTTGCAATTTAATTTACATGTGACCTGAACAATTACCATTTACAGACACTCAATACAGTTAACTGATTCTGAGAGTAAAAGAAGCAAATACCTTATGGGTAGATTTAATATGTAATTAGTCTTTGATAATCATGGAGTATTGTCAAATTCTGTATTATGGTAGTATTTTGCTAGTTTAACTTGTTTGTTTCTCCTTTGTGAAACACATAGTTTAAGGACTAGCATTACAGTCTGCATACTAAACTCAGATGCGTCCAAGCAAATGTGAAAATATTCCGCTGAAATTGAATTATCCCAGATATAGGTTGGTATGAATGAAATTAAGATATGGTGTCTTATCGTGTGCCTTTACAAAGAAATATATTTAAACTGAAACATCTAACAAAAAATTCACTGAATGTTGATATCATTTGTAATTATACAGAAACAATAAAGTGATGGGTTTTATTAACTGGTTTACCTGTAATAAAGAATGTCCTCCACAACTTCAAGAAAATCTCCCAGAATGTGCAAAGTGCAAAAATCCACCTGATTAAAACCAAATCTCGATGTAAGAGATTAAACAATAATTTGCAAGTTTACATATATTGTAAGATTTATCACAGGAAATTAATGTTTTGGTGGGTAAGGCATTTGTTTGGCATTCAGATGAAACTTAAAGGTAAAAGTATGTTTAAGACCAGGTATTTTGATGCATTCCCTATACTCAGGGTGGGAAAGTTACTTGGCAAATGTGAAAATCAGAAAATTGAATCCTTTGAAGAAATATTGTTATTATTAATTAGTTACATTTTTGCTCTACCTTTTTCATTAATTTCTATCTCAGTCATAGAAGCTGAAGAAATATCACACACCACTATCAATGGGACATAAGCAAGCCTCAGAGCACATGATTTAGGAGCTCTGCAGTTATTGACTCAAATGTCTCATAAAAGTTCCCTAATCTGAGAATAAAAGAGGCTCTAGTCTCACTCAGGATTCTTAGCTAACCCTGCAAGTAATACATAAAAAGCAAAAATAAGTCATATTGGGATATACCGTTCATTTAAGAAGGAATGGAGGAGCATGAGAATCCATAAAAGAAAACCTTTTAGTCCTAACTATAGGCAGTCACTGAGCATCCTCCCACTCTCTTAAATGAATTGTAAAAGTGGGAAAAGAAAGATGCAAAGCAACAGTTTAGAAGACAAACAGTTAAAAAACCGACTGGTATTGAAGCACTAAAACACTTCTGTGTCAGTGCTGCACACATCTGCTTCTTAGGGCTTTTGAGCGTTCACGTTCCTGCTGCCTAACTCTGAACAGAGGTGGCTACAAAATATTGATGAGCCGTGCCATCAGCCTTTTTTTGTTTGTTCCCATCCAGAACATATTACAAGTGTCCTGTAGTGTGCTTCAGCATGCTTTCTACTCACAACAAGAACGTTGTGAATATTCTCAAATTTCATAATTTTACATACAGTTAGAAAAGGAGAAAAATAAAAGCAATTAAAAGCCAACAATTAGAAACAAAACGTCATCATCTACTATTTATTGCACCTACAGTCACAGCATAAGGATATTTGGTAGCCATGTGTTGATAGTTTTCTTCTCTAAACTTAAGTTATTCACAATATTGTAGATCATCAAGTGAGAAAATAATGAAGAAAATATCCATTTGAGTCTGGGTATACTAGACAAATTTTTAATTTAAAGCATCATACACTATATGATTTCTAACAGCTAAAAACCTGATTATTTGTGTACCTTTACATTTGTATAACTCTATTATCTATATCCAGGTATTTAGGAACTCAAAGTTACAGTAACTTCTTAATCTTAATTTTGTTTCCGAATATGACATTAGAGACAAAGTAGTGTTACGGCTGAAACTATAAATATAAAGAAAGTCAATTTTCTTCAAATACTTTCAGATTTATCCTTAATATCTATCAAGTGTGCACATTTTTATAATCACTTTTTTACTTGGTCATCATAAACACAGAGATATAGCAAATAATATTGCTGAAAAAACTTGCATCACAAAAAGGCAAAACAAGTAAAATAAGCCTTTGTATCATTTTTGCTCTAGAAAAAAAAAAAATCATCCTTTTATCTGGAGCAGTCTGGTCAGCTCGCATAGTCTTGCGATAAACACAATATAAAAAAACCAGTTTTCCACCTGCTCTGTGGTCCTTTCCTTTATCTGCAACCAGCATTGAAGGTCAAAGCTAAAATACAGCTTTCAGTGTCACTTCCAATGTTATTCGTGCAACTATTGAAATACAAAATGTACAGAACTTAATGAGGTACCTTGGCAAAAAATTACCTTTCTATCAGATCAACAGAGAGCAGAAGTCATTTGAATCTTTACTTATGATACGCAAGAGAAGCAGCCCAGAAAAACAGCCTTGAAAACAGAAAGTGGCTTGCCCAGAGGGTTTGTGCACTAAGCATGCACCGCGTTCATTATTTAAGCTCTTCAGCTACGTCCTTGGCAACCAGAAGTTTGCGCATCAAGCCCACCAGCTGGGTGACCACCAGCCGGGCTGCCTGGCTTCCTGGGCAGCCCCAGGGAAGTTGCCACCGACAGAGCCAGCAAACATAGTGCATCCCCAAGTCCCTGGCAGACTCTGGGAGCCCAGCAGCTGGGAAACCACCCAGACCTTCTTCACATAACTGAGGGAGCCAGCCAGCGGCAGAGATGGCTGCCTGAGGCAATGGGCAACACCAGAAAGAGCTGAGAAAAAAGCACACCAACTTGCGGCCCATCAGGTGGGCTGCACGGGGACCAGGTTACTTTAGTGGTCCAAAGAGCTGATTACTCAACCATCCTACCAGCTGAGAAGCCAAGCAGCCCAGAGACACTCATTCAGGCTGATGATACCACCAGTGTCCACTTTGGAAGGGAGATGGAGAGGAACTCCCTCACATCAGTGGTCAACAGAGGAAAATCAACCTTTTTGCAAATTGTTTGGCAAGTTCAAAAAAGGAGGCTGCTAACCTGCAAATGTTATTGGAATTCTACACAGCTAAAAACAGCTACAAAATGTGGATAGACCAAGGCAAGGGATATGAGACTGTTTGGAAGGCACAAGATTAAAACCTTAAAAAAAAAAAAAAACAACAAAAAAAAAACAACAAAAAGCCACCAACTACAAAGCTCTGCCAGGAAACACCCTGCCACCAAACTGCCCTGGGAAAGCTGTGCCAAGCAGGCTGTGTCCACATTGATCTGCCTATGCCTAAAATGTGCTCCTGATAATTTCAACGCAATGTGAGATACCATGGCCTCAGGCTCAGTGAAGGCCCTGGGGTCCAGCTGCGCTGGTCAGCACAGGTTCATGGTCCCTCCATGTGTGTGACATCTCTTTGACAACAGAAAGAGGGTGTCCTTAGTTCACTTTCAAAACCCTGGACTCTGAGGGGAAAAAAAAAAAAGTAAAAAATTACTTTAGCACTCCTCGGCGCGCTCAGACAAAACACTTTGCATTTTGAAGGCCCACTCTAACAGCAGGAGAAATAGCTGGGGACAGCAAGAAGCAGGATGACAGTGCGTGAAGATCAACAGCCCTGTAAATGATTTCCAAGAAACTCGTCACAGTGAACCAGCAGCTTAATGCCTTGCTATGCGCACAGATCTGCGGTGTCAATCTGTGACACGCAGCCATCACTTCAGAACCTTAAAAAAAAAGCACTTTCCTGGAGTTGCGTGACAAACTCCCTTCAGCTCCTCAACAGGCACTCCCTGGGATGTAAGCTGCTTCGACAGCAGAGAATTGGTTGGTTGAACAGCGTGTAGCAAATGTTCATGATCTCAGCAGGGGAAGTATTTTTGTGGATGCTACTACATGCAATGGATTGCACAATGAAAACTGCTGAAAGGGACTGCACAACGAAAATTGCTGTTGCCTGGGTAAGACGGACAGGGTGTTTTTGAATATCCTGCATAAAACTAGGCAGCACACCACTAATGAAAGTTTTCACAGAATCACGGAATTTTTAGAGTTGGAAGGGACCTCTAGAGATCGTCTAGTCCAACTCCCCTGCTGACGCAGGAATGCCTAGAGCACATTACTCAGGACTGCATCCAGGCGGGTCTGGAAAATCTCCAGAGAAGGGGACTCCACAACCTCCCTGGGCAGCCTGTTCCAGTGCTCGGTCACCCTCACCGTAAAGAAGTTTTTCCTTATGTTTGAATGGAACTTCCTATGTTCCAACTTGTGCCCGTTGCCCCTCATCCTGTCCCTGGGAACCACTGAAAAGAGTCTGGCTCCATCCTCCTCCAATCCACCCTTTAGATACTTACAAGCAAGAATAAGGTCTCCCCTCAGCCTTCTCTTCCCCAGGCTAAAGAGTCCCAGCTCTCTCAGCCTTTCCTCATAAGGGAGATGCTCCAATCCCCCAGTCATCTTCGTTGCCCTGTGCTGGACTCTCTCCAGTAGTTCCATGTCCTGCTTGAGCTGGGGAGGCCAGAGCTGGACACAGTATTCCAGTTGTGGCCTCACCAGTGCCGAGTAGAGGGGGAGAATGACCTCACTTGACCTACTGACCACACTCTTCCCTATGCAGCCCAGGATTCCATTGGCAAGTTTTAAAAGTTGCTGTTATGCAGCAAGCCATCTCCAGTGAATAACTTCTGTGAAGAGGTGGTACTGCTCTGGGATCTGCACTGCCGGTTTGCCATATGATGAATGCACACTTTAAGCGCAGACTGCCAAGCATAATTAAGAATAGTAAGGAAATTCTTTGATGCAAATATATGAACCCATGGTACATCCTATTTAAAACTGAATTGAGTATTTCTAGGCAGAAGAATTGTTCTTTCTGTGGTGCTTCAATCCATAATTTCCTGGTCTGTTATTTCAGATAGCCACAACACACCCTGATCCCTAGTCAGTTTTACTGACTTCCAACAACAAGCTTAGTCATTTATTCTGTTCTAAGATCTGAAATCATGTGCACAAGCCTCCACATCAATTAATCTTGGGCTTCTGCATAAGTCTAACATTTTTCTTTATAACACTTAAACAGGCTTCTATAAATGCATAAACATATTGCCAGTGTCTTTCTTTTTCACCTCTACTCTGTGATAGCACAGCCCACAAATGGTACTTTTTGTGGATGTGACAAAGATGGTTCAAAGGAAGAATATTAAAAGCTCTTCCACCTTTTATGCCATCCTTTTAATTGCAGCGTTCCCTTGTCTGCCAACACATTGACTGTCTAGGTCTGTCTGGCCTCGGCTTTTTTGTGGTTCACTAGTACCAGTATCTCTATTCCCAGTGATGACCAGTCCTTGTTTTTAAAAAATGTCCTTTGTTGATTTCCAGATGGTGATGGGAACCTCATTCACCACAGCTTAGAGTTAAACCTAGTGAGAAACTTGGATTTAGAGTTTTCTCTATTTCCTTTTCTGGTAAGCCTGCTGCAACCCTTTCTGTCTGCTTCACACAAGTCCTAGTCTTGTCAACCTCAGATCTTTCCTGATCTTTGCAACGGTGTGATGCATGTCTTGAGAAAATTCTCCATTCTCCACACATAGGAGGCTATTTCAAGGAAAGCTAGAACTTTCTCCCTGAATAATACTACAGCTTGATGCCTATTTTTAGCTTGCTTGAGCCTTGCTTGTACAGGTGAAAACAGAATTTTAAACCAGACTGATTTCCAAATCTAGTGATCCCTGAGCTCCCACATACAGAAACTTGACCAAAGTATTCACAAAGCGCTGCTGGAATGGTTGCACGTGGGGTTGGTATTGAAGGTAGAGGTATAATCACATGCACACAAGAACTTCAGTGGACTATGCTATTCAAAAAGCTAAAGCGTGGAAGTGTAGAATAAAAATATCCGTAAGCACTGCTTGCTATGGATTTTTGTTTTGTGTGTAGAATGCCAAGAATCTCGAAGACTTCCATCTAGAAAGATGCTTGCATCAAATGACAAAGGTTGTATTACATCACTATGCCTTCCCTTAAAAAAAATATCCAAAGTATTCAAATGACCTGCTTGGCACATTCTGTCAACTCACAGTGCAGCTCTCTGCCCTCAGTGTTCCCTGAAGAGTTGAACGCAGCCTTTTTCATGTTTCAATCAATCCATCCTGGTCCAAAATCCTTCTCTCAACTCTTTTATTTATTTTGATTTCCTTCAAAAGTTTATTCAGTGCATGCACTCTTCACAAAGGTTGCTAGAGCCAGAAGTTTTCCACCTTTGCTGGTACTTAACAAGCCATTCTGTCAATTGTTCTGTCCACCAGGCTGCTCTCTGGTTGTCACTGTGCTGTGAAAGGCAAACATGGGGTAACAGAGACCAATTATATTCTTCGGAGTGTCCCAGTTCACTGAAAATGGACATTTTGAATGCCCCAATTCTGATCATTTTCTAGAGACATTTTGCTGGGTTTCCCCTCCATGTTAGAGGGGATTGGCAGTTCAGCTAAAAAGCTTCCGTAAAATGAGGTTTGCCTGCTGCCGTGGAAAAGCCTTTAATTTCCTCTGTATTTGCCCTTACAGCTTGGCATATCGCAAGCAAAAAGGAAAACATTACCCTGTGAACTAGTAATTTCAGGTAAGTCTTACACACCTTTATTATGTATACAATATTAGAGCCAGGCACGAGGCTTTAAACATAAATTAAAAGATAATGTCTTCTCTTTGAAAGCATACATTCAAATTGGATGTTAATTTTTATAAGTATAGTAATACCAGTATGAAGGCTGGGTATGAAGATGGGAGGCTAGTATAAGAAAGGGACTAAGAGTAACAAGTAACTTAATGTAGCCTGACCTGCTTATCTCAAAAAGGATATCATGCTGGCGAGTGCATCTCCCTCAGACAAAAGGTTTATCTATCATGCTGTGACAGATCTGAGTCGCTCCAAATTGAGTTATGAATACCATATATTGGCAAATACTTTGGAATGCTTAGAGTGTGAATACACTGAAATGCCTTCTGTCTGTGAAACAGGTGGGATGCAAAAAAAAAAAAAATTAAGAGCTATTAAAGGACAAAGCCGGAACCAATGGCTGAGAGAAGTATGGCTCAGCTTTTTTATTATACATGCCCAGAATGAGTGTAAACCAGAACAATCACAACTCTACAAAACAGGCTTGAAACAATTCTGGTTCCTATCTCAAAAGAAAGTTGTGTGAGAAACCAAGCATGACTGTGGAGTGTGGTGTTCAGAGGCAACAGAAATATGATAAAAGATAATAAGTATTTTCATAGGTTATAGATTTTTTTTTTCTTTACTATAATACAATTCTAAAATCTTTCCTTCTACTGCAAAGTAAATAAAGCAAAGGTATTTGCAGTATAAAATAAGACGACCCACAAAGGAATGAGGTAGAATCATTTGTCTTCAACAGCTATTCCGTGCAAGTGATTTTAAACTTCTCCCTTATGGGGACATGCCTAGGAGCACAAGAACAACAAATTTGTCTCTGAACATATGATGGCACAATTCTGCCATCTGAAGCTCTCTCTCAGACCTCCAGAGTCAATTACACTGCCATTCAAATCATTTGGTAACTTGGAGCCAGGCAAACAGTATGTATGTTTTATACAGAAAATGCAAAGTAATACCTTTAAGGCCAAAAAGGGGGAAAGGAGTAGTGAATCTGAACAGGATGTGGAGATTAGGTTTTATAACCATGAACAGTGAATATCCTTAGCCGTAAAAATCAGAGAAGTGCCAAATACAGCCAGAACGCTGTTGTGTCAAGAATCCAGGTACATACACATCTCCTGAGGTCAGACCTAAAGCCATACTAGACCTTCTACTCTACTTACCCATCCTGAACAAAACCCTGAAATCTTACATGACCTTTTTAGTTCATAACAGAACATCAACTTTCCAAAATTAAAAGTATGATAGGAGAATCTTTACAGAAGAAAGACAGGAATGAATACAGGACTTGTGGCGAAAATAGAAAAGGCTCAATGAACTTGTTTGGACCAAAAGAGAAGGTGGAACAATGACTAAACACAATGAGACAACATATTTATTGAAAATTAAAATTGTTTAAAAGAATGCTTTTTACTAGCAGTCAAGATTTAAACAAAATTTGCCGAACTAAAATTCAGACTAGAAATAAGGTACATTGAGTAGAAACATTCATTAAGCACCGTTAAAATTTGCTAGGCACTGTGATGGCAATGGAGATTTGAAATCAGGGTGGCTTTTTGCCCGGAGAGATATAGCCTACTGGAACAGGAATCAACTTGGACAAAACCTAGTCTGATAGCCTTCCTTAGACAATGGCTATTTCTTCTGACTATGTAAGTGACAAATGTTAAATTTATCTTTGTCAACTGAAAGATCTATTATCTCTATATAGAATTTGGTAATAAACATTTGGCACTAAGCATCAGAGTCCAAAATACTTCCTAAAAGGCTCTGAAATACTGAGACATTGCACGAAGACTGACAATTGCCAGAAGAAAGAGATATACACTTACCTATGCTCTCCTTGTTAATGTACTTATTAAGCACTTAACTTCTTTCTTGAAAATTTAATTTCAGATTTAAGAAAGTAGCACTGTGCAATAAAACCAGTGAGTACTGAAGAGAAATTTGAGAGAGTGGAGCTAAGCAGCACATAGTCCTTATACAGCATTTCAGCATTGCATCTGAAATATCCTTGGGAAAAATAATCACAGAAGTAAGCTACTAATCTCTGATGACTGATTATTGCCTTTAGGAATGCTCAAATATCACAATAGCAGGGACATTAAGATATGAAATGGAGAAAAATACCCCAAAATTATTTGGAATGAGAAGGAGAAACAGGACACCAGTGCAGGGTGACCAAAAAAGGTTTATATCAGTGTCTGTAGAGCACGGAAAGGAAAGGGATGCAATGGGAAAAGGGACACTAAAACCAAAGTGGATTAAGACCTTTAAAGGTGAAGAGTTCCAAAAAGGATTTGAAGAAATTAGGTAGTGTTAATGAAGCAATCAGAAGAGTTTTGAGGAAGGCAATCATAGGAAAATAAAACATTTTAGATAGATTTGAAGAGATATAAATTAAGAGAAGGAGAGTTTTGTTTTTTCCTCTTGAGACATAGAAGATTTAGCAGGAACCCAAATACTGGAAGAAAAAAATAAACCAGCTGTGCTTTTTTTCTATAATATACAAGTCTTGAATGTCTTCACAGGCAGGTTGAAGAACAGTAGTACTGAATAATGGCAGTAAAAGACAAATACTGAGTGAACACTCAAAATAAGAAGTTTTATTTCCATGAATTTAAGTTACCAACTATACTTTAGCAAAGAGATGGATAGGTAAATGTTTTAACTGTATAAAGAAGGGAAAGGCCTGAGGCAACGTTGGAGTTTGAGGAGTCATTAGTACAGAGGTTATAATCAAAGCTTTTACAGAAGATAATGTAAACAGTAGGGAAAAAAAACACTGGCCCATGAAAAAAAATTATATAGAGCGTTTCGGTGCTACTAATCATCAAGCAATTCCCGTGATAGATTTATATCATCAAAATGTGCATATTGATGCAGAGCTTAAAAACCACACATATGGACACACAGCTAATTCTTATTTGCACAGAGTCTTTACACGGACTGTGGAGGAAAATCAAATACATAGTCATAAACGGCAAGATCAAATACTGCTCAGACTCTGTACTATCCACTGTGTCTCTACAGTTTTAGATGCACCGTTGTGATGCTGTCCTGCCAGTGCAAATGACGTCGTATAAGGCAGACAAACTTTGACCATGACTGGCATTGTATCTAGCATATTTTAACGGTGGCTGAGTCTGACATTAACAAACAACTTTTCTATTAAACAGATGATCCTGTTCAGAGTTATCAGTTCAGGCCTACCTGTAAGCCATCTGAGAAGTGAAGAGTAGGCATTTTTACAAGGAGACACGTTGCCCAATGTACAGAACACAGAAATGAGCTTTTTTTTTTTTTTTGGTCTCTGCATGATATTAAAAGCTTAGTACAATAATATTTCTATCACATTTCTTCGACAATAGCAAGTTAAGGCTATTACCAGGTAATAGGGTTTTGTGAGTATACAGTTCCTAAATATGGGAATTGAAGATACCCAGACACGTCAGGCATCAGACATCCTTTTTCCTGACCTCCCCCGCCCTGAGTGGCAGCTTGATTTGGTTGGTATGGCTTGAATTCCCATTACAGCTAAGCATGTCAAGTTGCAACCAACTCTGTACACAGCTGATAACTCTCTCTATTCACTTCTGTTAAGATAAAACCAAAGTTTTGAGATATTCTATCACATAATAATTAGTATGCAGAATCTGAATATTTCACAGGCTTGTCATTGTTAAGATAAAATACAATAACGGCAAAGCAAACTGGGTGACTGAGAACAATGCAGTCCCAACTGAAGACTCTGTGCACTTAGGAAGCTTAATATAATATTAAGCATAAAGAACAATAAGGAAAATTTCACCCAAGTTAGAAACAATGGTAAGAACAGGTTTAAGACAAGGAACAGACATTTCACCTCTTTGACTACTTGGAATCTGATATCCCACTGACAGATTCTTTGCATTATATATGTACACACACATAGATGTATTCCATTTGTTGGTGCAGTGTCTGTGCATTGTAATATAAGCATGGTTATTTAGCACTCTTTTTTTTCCCCATTATTAATTAATTCAGTATTTTGTTGCTTATTATAGTATGGGAAAATTTTAAAAAGTCAACATAATTTAATTCATCCTTACAGAGAAAATTTTGGTTTGCATTGTTCCACCTGAAATGTGGAATTCCTCTTAAATTACCAGCCAGAGTCATTCCAGGATGAGAAATTAATCTTCAACACCTAAACTTGTCTTCCGTTCAAAAGCTAAGCAAAACTTATACAGAATATGGGCTTTCCCAATGACCCCTCCAAGGCCTTCCTCCTAGCCTCATTAAAAATTGAAATTCCTTTTAAAAAAAGAAAAAAAAAAAAGCCTTTTACGGAGTTTTGAAAGTTTTTCATACCTCCACAAGGCTGGACTACTGAAGTCCGAAGTACCGCACGTATTAACATTACACCACTAACCTCAACAAATGCAAAAGGTGTCCTTTTTTTATGAGATCTTGCTTTGACTAATCAAACTTACTCATGTAGAAGGTAACCTTCCCTAACTAATTCTAATAAATCACCATGGTCTAACATACTATTGTGTGCTTCAGATGCCCGCACAATCTTGATGCCTTACCATTACACCTGTTCTACAGATGACTCCCTGTGATGAACAGGATGTAAAGACCAGTGACTTGATAACACATTGACTTAGATCATCTGAGAATTCACACAGTGCAGGCCATGATCCTATAACTAATCACGATCTCCATTTGGAGGACCTTTATCAGTCTTCAGTAGCTTACTTCCAAAAACCCACTGCTTTGTTACCTCTTTAGCAGCCGACATTAAAAATTTCATCTTGGTCCCATATTTTTTATTTATTTTAAGGAAACGCCTTCATCTGTCTCTGGGAATCAGGAAACCAAACTCTGCATGGCAGGAGATCTATCCTGGACAACTATCAGAAGCAGCTGCAAACAGTTACCTGACTCTTATCTACCATGTGTTCCAAAATCAATTTTCCCCAACTTACTCTGGTATCAGATATGATAATTTAATTATTTCTTAATTCAGACTGTTTTGACCTCGTCAACAAAAAATGATTAGATCTTTTTCCTTCCAGAACTTCCACTGCAGTATTTTAGAGACAAAAAAAAAAATTTCCTAGATCTACTTTTTTTTCCTTCCACTTATTAAGTCAATAGAACTAAATAAACCCATACAGTTTACACCTGGTGAAGAATAACAATCTCTGACAGCCCCTTCCTGGGTGCTGAAAACTGTATTGGATAGTGTGAGAGTGGTTCATCTAACTTCCCAGTCCACTACTGGGATTTTGTTTTGTAGCAGCTTCCACGAATTGAACTCCTTCTTTATTAGGTTACCAGGGGTTAATATTATAGACCCTCTCTTTTAGATTGCTTTTAAAGATGGAGTTCTGGCATGAAAACAAGAAGAAATCGAGAAAACCCAGTTTGAGTAGCTATATAAACGATTTACAGTAGTTAATAAAAGTGAAACCTCTGCTTTGAAAGAAAAATAGACAAACAGGAAGAAACGGGGGAGGGGGGGAAGTCAGACTAATGTTAAATAAGTCATTATATGTTTTCTTATCATTACTCCAGGAAGTGATGGGTGACTAACTTTTCAGGAAAATCAAGAATATGGACCAAGCCATATAAGAAAAAGATTTGGACTTGATAGAAATACTCATTCTTACAAATCTTAAAGCTGTTGTAATTTTTTTTTTTTTCTGCTGTTCCAAAGCCTCATTCAGACTCATCCGCTGGAAATCCTCGGATTCTAATGCTCTTTACTCGTTAAATCCTGTACCTTCTGGGGGTCTTTTTTTCCTTGGGCACAAGATACACTTTTAAAGAAATAACCAGGTTAGACTTGATACTAAAAATATAGTTTTCTCTTTTTTATTTTATTTTTTCTTCTTCCCTCACCTTCCTGTCTCTGAACACTGCCATACAAAAGACCTGGGGAATGAGCGTCTGTCAAACATGGTCATGATGCAAAGAACTTTATAGGAATGGGACCTTTAGATACAAACCCACACAGGTAGCAGCGGCGCAGTTTCCTAGAACGATCACCTAATTACGTACCAGCCCAATACTAGTGGAACTGCCTGTAAAGATTAGGAGATACTCCATTCTCTGTGTAAAGACTTCCTGCCAAGGCTGCTGTTTCTACCCACTGTAGTGTATTTTTGACATGTGGACACCAGTTCGTTAAGGTCAATGATTCATTTTACATAGTCCAGTAAGCAGCCATCTTAATGAAAGTCTTTGGCTGATAGTCCATTATAGCTGGCATAATAAACAGCTGACTAAAGCGTTGCAACGTTCAGTTCACAATGATAAAAGTGTCTGTTGAGGGTATGCAGCTATGCCAAATACAATCATATATAATCAGCTGCACCAGAAAAGCCTGTCGACACGCTGGAGAATATCGTCTGTCAGATGATGCATCTGCTACAAGTGGCAGCTGTTGTGCTCTGGAGTGTAGACAATTAGACAGGAATACACTCCTTGGGCTATTTGCAGCACTCAAGTATGGTATTAGCTGCCACCTGTTAAGCTATAATCCCTGTATTTTTGATACCTACCCATCATAATTATTGAAAATACAATTTAAGATATCTAAAGACACTAGATAAAGAATTCATAAATAAATTCACCATTCATAAATAATGGCGAGCATAACTATAATATGGCGTGTATTTCTGAGCTGTACTTTAAAAGCAGCTCTTTAAATAGTGCAGAAATGGTCAGGCTATACAAAATTATAAGCCTCTTATAAAATTCATAAATGCCAAGTACCAAATGTATTTATATGTAACATACTATGTGCTACTGTGTAAATTTTATATCTAATTACTGAAGTAGGAATCAGTAATATTGCTAATAAGGACACATACATTTTAAGGAGAAGAAAAATCCCTGCCTGTAAGGTTATGAAGAAATTGAGCATAAATCTTTGCCCTTGGCATAAGTACTTATGCACGCGGTGAGCTTATTATTGGATTTTGCTTTATTTGACACTCTGGGTTTTGCTTCGTATCATTAGATCTGGTGATAATTTTGATTGGATTATCACTCCCCTGACTTTCTCTAAGCAACAAATTTTTCTTGTAGTGAGGAAATAATCTAGAGTTTTATCAAATTATTTTATATATGTATAAGAAAAATGGACTGCAGATGTCCTTTAAAAACAGCAATAACAAGAAGTTATTAAAAAAGTCTTGTCTGATAAAGTCTTCTTCAATCTAGAAAAATAACATGCCCAAACAAGTCAGGATAAATGATGAAAGCATATCTGAATGCCAGGGATCTTGCATGTCAAACTCAAATTCTTAAATTTTTGAAGTTTGCTCATCATTAATTGAAAACAACGAATGCCAATGATTCTTATACAAAATGCTAAGGGAGACATAGAAAAAGCACATACACTTAAAAGATAAATACTTGGCTCTTAAAAATCATGACAAAAGTTTCTGACCGTTTCCCCCCCTTCCTTTGATAAATATTCTTGCCAAGCATGTAAGAGAAAGAAGAGCCTTTGCATAAAATCCACTTCACAGGATATTAAAAACATGGCTCCCAAGGTACTATAAACTTGTAATGCCTTACTTAATTTAATAACTGTAAGAGCTGTTAATTTCCTAATTGAAAATTTACTATCCTTTGATTTTCTATTTTTAAAGCACAATGGGAGGCGTCGTGTTGACACCACTAGAAAAACAATGCTCTTCCCTTTAAAGCTTGTGATGCTTCAATCTTCTAAAGATTTTTTTTTAGTTTCATCTAATTTTCTTGAGTCTTTTAAAAGATAATTCAGAATAGCTCTTAGGCCTGGATCCAAGGCATTAAAAAGAAAGCTGGTCTTAACCACTGCACGTTCTTTTAGTTCTCTGAATTAGGGTAAAGCTCATAGTGTAGGCAGTACAAAGTCATTTGCTGATGTTTATACTGGTCACTTAGGTGTTAACCCTGTGAGTAGTCTCATAAAACTTACTGAAGATTGTTGCCTACCAGCCGTTAAAGGCTTACATATTTGTTCATAAAACCGGAACCTTAGTAAAATGCTAAGGGAGGGCAAAGTACTTACAATGGCCCCCAACAATGGAAAAACAGACATTTGGAAATGGCTTAGTTTTTCCCATGCAGAAAACACTAAGCAACGTATTGCAACAATTTATGATGATTAGAATTTCAGCAGAAATTCAACTTTAAAAAAAAAAACAAACTTTTTTTAACAAAAAAATGGGTGGAAGTTTTTTTTCTCAGCTAGAATGACTAACTCTCTAGACTGCTGTACACAGGTTTTATTCAGCTCTCTGGAGAGGGCAACAGCCACAGAGCACCTGCTAATAGACAATTCCCTTCATTCCAGTGGTACTTACCACACTGCTCCACACGTAACACCGATGGCACGAAGCATGCCTTGATGCAGAGCATGACAACCGGCTGAGAAGCCAGCAGTAAAAGCCAGCACAAGAACTAGGACTGGGGACTTGATCAAGAACTAGAGCTGAATCGAGTCAGGAAGACAGAAGCAGGAGGAAGAAGCCACCAGCTGCAACAACTCCAAGCACTGATTACCAAACAAACACCCAGCTGGGCCTCCTGGAGTCTTATATAGCCCTTTAAGCACCTGTTGACCTTTATAGAATTGGTTGGACAAGAAGCCAGGCTGGACTGACAAGAGTTGGAAACCTTTGCTGGAGAGACACTGGACTACTCAAGGGGAGAAACCTTCCATGAGATTGATGGGGCTGGAAACCACACTGGATCAACCAGAATATGAATGCTTAGTCAGGCACTTGGAAAGCGAAAAATTCAGCAAGCAGCCCAAAATGCAAAATTTCCTCTAATATGCCCTAAGTGTCCCTCAATATTCTCCAAATAGAATGTGGATTTTTTTAAAACTCCCTTTTCCCAACAGCAAAAAAAAATCTTTTGTGTCTTAGCTTGCTGAATATTCAGAGAGCAACATAATTTATATGCCAGCTGAATATGTGTGACAAGTTTTATTGCAATAATCATTTTAGGAATATGAGGATAAGCAAACTAAAATTAGAAAAATAATTACTAGGTGTTGCGGGATGGAAGTATCAGACTCAGTTACGATTTAGCAGCAGTTTAGTTTTATTTGTGATTTGAGGCAGATCAAGAGATTGAGTTTTAGCAGCAATTAATCATTAACTGATTTAAAGATCTGCAAAGTGATTTAACTAAATAAATGAACACCGACTGATTACAGATTCGAAGATGACAAGATTCACACTAACTTACTATAAAGTATCCCAAACCAATAAGTATACATATGAGAGCAAAGCACAGATTTCAGATTAACGTATGTACATATAAACAAAGCGTATGAGCGCGCACACACACACACACACTTACACAAACACGCATACACCATAGTTTGTAACTGCTGAGATCGAAGATCTCTTAATATCGCACGACCTTTTGAGTCGGCAGGTACCCCTTTTAACTCCTACACATGTGTGGAATATGGAAGAACGTCCACATCCATAAAGCTAATGCATACAAACATATAAATGGAGAGGTGGATGGAAAGAGAGGCTAGCCTATAGTTAAAATTTCCCTTCCAAGCTAGAGTAAGTACTCACAATGCATCGGCATTCCTCAATGGGCGGTAATTGAGGCTTGAGAAGGATTGTCTCACCCTGGTACCTTAGTCTTCGCGAAGTTTGCCTGAGACAGCGTCCCGACTCAGGGGAGGTACTGGCCACAGCCCGCTGCGATCCAGAAGAGCTCAAAGGGTCTTCACTAGAATTGCTACTTATAGGATCCGAGATAGTTGACTTTCATCAGGTACTTCTCCACTCCAACCTAGTTGGACAACGGAATAGTCCAGTACTTTCCATCGCTTACACAAACCCAGGACTTGTGGTCCTGGTACTCCCCCCCTCTGTGGCCACGACCCATATGTTGTCAGGAATGATCGATTATAGTTATTATCTTCAAATGGTAGGAGCCATAGGAACCAGGAACACTAAGGGGTTGCCATAGTGTTCTATTCCATTGCTCTCCACCCTTTCTTCCTTCAACGTTAGACCATTATGTATTGTTCTGGTCATGGTATCATTATGTGGCCCAGGTGGGGAGGGAATCACGCCAAGTATCGAGAGGCCTGAGAGTGGCAGGGGGGTTGCACCACCACACTAGGAACGGAAGAACTATGACCAGAAGTTATTTAAAGCCAGATTTTGCTGGTCAAACAAAACCAAAAATGCTGCTTCAGTGGTGTGTTTTTAATACAGGTTTGGAAAAGGAGAGAAAAAGTTCCAAAAAATGGTCTAAGACCATACTTTTCTTGCTTTCTAGCAAAACTTGATTCATGTGCTTTCAGAAGGGTGGTTACATGCATCTGTAGAACCTCTGGGACCTTAGAGTGTGCACGAACCTTGTTGTTAGGTGAGATGAACAATGTCGGAGGAACACGTGTACCCTTTGCAGCAACACTTCGAGGGTAATAGATTTAAAAAACCCTCAGCGGTCCTATTAAGACTGCACTTTAATCGAAATGGAGGCAGTCTGCTCACACTGAAAATTAAAAAGGTTGTAGAGGAGTATTTATGCTAGGAGCTGGGTGAAAGCCAGCAGGCACATAAGAGCACCTGGTTCAGATTGATGTGACCCCTGAGAGGACGTGGTTAACGCTCAGTGTGTCTCTGAAAGGCCAGGAGGGAATAAACATCACACACACAATAAATAGAGTAGACAAACCAGACTGCTAGCCAGGCCGGCCGACTGGCATGTGCAATGTCAAACAGCGGGGCAAGGGCAAAATTTACAAGCGCTTGTGTGCCAGGACTACAAGCCTCATGCAGAAGGTGGGGAAAGTAAGCGCTTTACTGCTGATGGTACTGGGGATATTCCCACACTGTATGAATTTTCTGTAGCAGATAGGTCAGAGAGGCTAGATCACTGGAGAATTGCTAGACAATTAGGTCTTATAAGTGACCAGGACTGGATGGGATTTATCCGAGAGTTCTGGAGCACTATAAGAAGAAAAAGAAGACTGGGACTCTTCAGTTTGAAGAGCCTTTAGAAAAGGCTGAAGTGGATCTGTTTAACATTTACAGTGGTGGACGAGGTGGTTGCAGAACTATTATTCATGAAACAGCTGCATCAGGGGAGGTTCAGACTTGACATTAAGAAACATTTCTTCACTGAGAGGTTAATCAAATACTGGAAGAGTCTTCCTACAGACTTGGGTCGATGCCCTGAAACAGCTGCATCAGGGGAGGCATTTGGAAAATGCCCTGAATAACATGCTTTAACCTTTGGTCAGCCCTGAAGTGGTCAGGCAGTTGGACTAGATGATTGTTGTAGGTCCCTTCCAACTGAAATATTCTATTCTGTTATATTCTAAATCCCACAATATCAGAACTAGGGTCACTCGGTGAAATTAGAAGGTCAGTTTAAACAAGATGAAAGTAAGCTCTCATTTGAGCAGCAGGTGATGAACATTTGGAACTTGTTGCCACAAAAAGCATCTGGGTTAGCAGCTTTGAAAAAGGACTACAGAAACTCATGGGCAACAGATGCATAAACCAATACCAAAGGCACAAGGTGGGGAATACAGCTGTGGATACTAGGGGAGTCTGTGGGGAAGGGGCTGTGTAAATTGACCAGACTCCCATGCTGTCCCTAAATATCATCCCATGCTGCCACTGCTAGAGATTGGTCTGACGTAGATTTGGACATTGGTTGGTCTAAGTGCATTGGTTGGATGTTTTCTCCAGAGTCCATAGAATTCCAATGGGAATGTTAACAAGAGTGATATCCAAGGTGTTTTATTCAGAGGGTGATTAGGATCGTTTCGTTTGGAATGATGACAAGATCTTTAAACTTGGCTTATAAAATGAAGCATCGCTTCCATGTGTTATTTTATTAAACTTGAGAAGGTTAGGCCATTAACCGGGAGAACTTTCACAATATTAGTATTTACTACAGACTTTTACAGAAAGGGTCCTATAAAGTTAGAAGACTAATGGGTAGACAAAGAGAAGTCATGAGCAGAGTAATCACCGTGATTGAAAACGTGCAACTAGAATTCTTTTTCAGAAAATTATTCTACCCGGAGTACAGCTGACAGATAGAGTAGTCAATTCTTACCCAGCTGATAGCCAGATCTTCCCATACACAATCTTATACTACAGAGCTGACATTTTCATGGGGGCAAGACTGTGAAACCTATTATTTACTTCCTCTTCTCCCTCCTACCATACCGTGATTACTGATTATTGAAGGTGTGAAGAAAACTCCATTCTCCATTTGTCTGAGCTCTTCTGTGTCCCATGATATTAAATAGGGTAGTCATGCAGCTCAGTAACTTGTTACAATTTACAAACCCATTTCTTGTTTATGTTTTAAATCCCTCTCCAAGACTCCAGTGTTGTGGAACAGCTGGCTACATACAGTGGCCATCTGCACTACCTTCATCTTTTGAGAATTCAAATTGATTTTCTTCAGCCTAGCATGTGGAGTTAAGGGGTGCTTATTGCCTGATGATGTGCATTCACACCGTCCAATGTATCTGGGAAGACAATTTTAGTACGAGACCATCAGGATAAGTAAACTGCACTGTGGCAGATGAACTGTGGAATCAAGCTGCTTTCACCCCTTATGTGCAGGGTAAAGGTTTTATCCATGTTTCCAGGCTTCAAATATAGATCATTTCTAGAGCTGTGTATGTGAAACATAGCCAAATGCCACCGATTCGCTTTGCTGATTGATGGCACTTATCCTCAAAGACACAATAGAGTATGTTCATATAAAGTCAGCTGGGCTTTTTTAGGACTTGCACAAAACACTTCCAGCATAATAGATGCTGGTGTAATTAAAATCAGAAGTAAAAATGGGTATGGTGCAGCCAGACAGTGGTGCATAGAAGTCACACACAGATCTGAAAAGGGAACTATTGATTAATGCATCTTCTGAAGAGTGGCTTTACTCAGCTAAGCTAGGCAAAAGTGAAGCACTCTGGAATATTCAGAAGAGTCTTTCACCTTCATTATTTTAAGGTAAGTAATTTTTAAACCTGCAGAGTATTGCCTTACTTTGCTTGATTTATGAAGACTGATCCAGCAAAATATTTTATCGTGCTCCTAACTTCAAACTTCAGAAGTTCCATAAAGTTTACTGGAATGACTCACATACTCATATTTAAATAGATTTTCAGAGCTTTGAAGGAGCTTAACCTAAATGTTAAGTGTAGTGACAAAATTGCGTTCAGGATAAATAAATCCAAAGGATAAGCTGATATGGATTAAATAACAGAGCAAAGATATATGAACCCTGCACAAAAAAAAATGTTTCAAACATCAAAAAGTATATCCCACTTATACAAAGGATATGCAAGACGATGGAAAACAACATAAAATATGAAAAGGATTAGCATGTAGCTTAACTTATTGTCCAGATTAATTATGTTAATAGAAGAGTTCAATAAATTGAAGGTGCACATTTCACAGAAGTTTATACTAAAGAATTTTATTTACATTTATTTAAAAACTGATATAACTTAACTTGTCATACTTCACAACATGATAATACATTATATACTTCTAAAAGGGAATAATACACCATTTAGAAATTTTTCTTTGGAATGCAAATACTTTGTCATCACAATAGTCTAACTGAAGTGATATTTGTTAGGCGAACTGTACAGTGTCAAATTTAATTAAATGTTTTCTTATTAGGTTTCCTAAAAATAGATAGGAAAATTGCCTAAATCAACTGAAATTATACTGTTCTGTAAAATGTGAGACAATGTGATTTAAATGTATTTTTCCCTTTCAGTTCTCAGAAATATATGGCCATTAATAAAGTTTTGTGGTTTAGATATATAATTTAAATCTCTTAAAAAGTACATAATGTACTATAGTTAAACAAAAAGATAAAACCCACATTATATTAAAGCCATGCAAGATTTTGGAAACTGGAGGTAAATAAACAAATCATTTTAGGAAGCAGCTCCAGGAATCTGGTTAATTGTGTGGTGACTTGCTCACAAATATATGTTAACATGCATGAGAAGAGACGTTTATTTTCACAGCACTGTAGAAAGGACTGTTACCGTGTCTTAAACTTTCCCAAAGAAAAGTGGAAGTACCAATATTTTAACATAAGAATTTTAGTAGGTCTACTGTAGTCCAGCAGTTTATGCTAGGAGACATGAAGATGAGGTAGCAATAGTCATCACAGAAAAGAAATACCTTTATGTAAAATATGCTCTGCGTACGATCTAATTCGTAAGTAAAGATATAAACTATTTCTTTAGAAGGTGATAGGAAGAGGACTCATCTGGGCTCTAAAACTGTGGAATGTCATGTGGGTAGACATAAATGTATTATGTGTTTAAAAAAACTCAACACAAAAAAACCCTTTCATCAGTCCAGTTCTTTAGCTGGTGGATCTACCTTTCACAGCAGAAGAAAGCTGCTGTTGTTTCTGAAATGCTCGTAAGTAAGTCTGCTTTCTTATACATTTTTATATATATATATATACACTTCTTCAGTGCTGTGAACCAAATCACAGTAGAAGTCAATGCTTGCTCCCAGATGCTGTTTGGGAAAAAAAAAAAAAAAATATAAAGAGAGAGAAATAAGAAAATACCTTACAGCCCAGTCTCTTACCTCAAAATAACTCCTCAAAACAAAAAACCCCACCAACCTGTAGACTATTCTCCAATTCGTAACTTTTGCTCCAGCTATTTTCTCTTTACTCTGCTGTAGGCTAATGTAAGCCTCAATGACTCCCTTCTTCTTGCAGGACTGCTCTTGGTGTATACAAAAGGCAGTGTCAGATTTTTGTACCATTTCCTTTTACAACTCATCTTGAACATCTCATAATTTGTTAATTCGTTTTTGACAAATGAGTGAAGACTGCACAATCATTTAGAGCTCTCCATGTGTGGGAGTCAAAGTGGTACCTGCAGTTAGAAGTGGGAACAATTTTCAGAGGGAAAATTATACTAATGTTAATGATGCATTTTAGAAATACAGTGTAAAAAGTCACGGACCATGATATATTTTTTGCACAAACTTTTAATGAACATTTAAAGCCTAATCCGAAGACACGGAATTTGTCAGCATTCCCTATTGTCTTCACCAGTGCCTGACTGCACCCTAGTGTACTGGACGATTTTCAGCTCTTTCTGCCATAAACAGAGATACACGTGCAAACAGAGAGTTCACTGTCACTTTCTATTTGAGAAGTACAAAATTTATACCTAGGTTGCAGCTTTTCTCCCTTCCAATGGTGTTTTTAAAAAGCCAGGAAAATAAAGGAAAAAGAAAGTTCCATGGATATAAAGACATAAAAATGATTCATCTCCACCTGACCTCCTGTCTGTTTCTCTGAGTTACTATTACGCACAGGGAGAAGTCTAGGGACTGGTTTTTTCCCTTAAAAAACCCCATAAATCCAGCTTTCAACTATTTTTCTGTTGTGTACTGTTGCAACATGGCTGATTAGGACTTACTGCCTATGCACCACTGTCCTACCCGTTCCTATGCACCACTGTCCTACCCGTTCCTATGCAAATCAAAAATTCCGCTGCCTTTCTGTCTGTCTGTCCAAGGTTATTGTAACGCTGGGTCTTATTCCCCCTGGGGAGCACGGAGCTGGAAAGCATCCTGACTGTTGTCTCCACAATGCCAAACTGCTGTGGGAGACCCTCCCTCCTCACATGAGTACGTGCCCCCACATCTTGTTCAACTCCACTGTGGCGTGGGAGATACTATCACGGCTGCTTCTTCCACTACTACGTACTGTATTTCCCTTATCAGCAGGGGCTCCCGATCTCCCAAAGATCACACGAAACTACAGAAAGGCATGCCATTGTAAAAGCAATCAGATTCTTAATTTACCTAGGATGGATGAGAATGTCACCCACAAAAGACAGCAACAATATTCTGTTATAAGTAGGGGTTTTTAACAGTTAGATTTATAGTATTTAACATTTTAGGTCTTTTTCTTTCAACTTTGTAAAAGCAAACAGTAAAGACGGACAAATAATGAGCTCAGTGATTACTTTTCTATTTTCAAAAATTAAAAATATAACAGGATAGCATAGTTTGCATATTTATTTTACAGTATTTTAAATACATTCATCGAATGATAAAAATTATAAGTTATGAAGAATTTTATAGTCCAAAAACTTTCACTGTTCATTCTGGTAAGTCAGACTAAAATTGATATTTACCTGTTTGTTTTCCTTCTTACATGACTTCTGTTTTCACAAAGCAAATAATCTTCCTCTTTGGTAGAAACTTCCCCTTTGATACAGTTCCAGTAAGTTACACAGGAAGGAGCCTGATAAAGAGACTCAGCTAAATCCTTTCAGTTGTCTATTCTTTTGTTATTTGGGAAGAAAGGAGGAGGTTAACTGGGACAACTGAAGCTTGGCTGAAGAGGTAAGAGTGGGCGGGAGTTAAGGGGGAGAATTTTGCTTTCACTAACTGCTGTAGAGTTAGGGACAAGAAAACTGAGTAAACATCATCTAGAAAGAAAACAATGATGCATTTTTTTTGGAATCGTTCTGAAACACATACGTAGAAATAGGTTATTGTGCTAGAAAGCAGATCTCGCAGTGGTGAACAATGACTGTATGAAAGCTCCCAAAATAAAGCATAGAAAAAAATTGTCTTGCTTTCAGGAATGATTCTCCAATGCTTAAGTCCTATTCTTTAATGTGCTCTAGATGATGCTGGAAGCTGAACTTCTCCCTCACAGGTCTCACAAACAAGGAGGTATACATGTCATTAAAAGGCACCTTTATTTCTCAGATCAAGTCATGCATTAAATGAACTTGATTAAGCCAAAGGCTGAATTTTCTAATATAAATTACTCTCAGTGCTTAGACATGTAAGAATTTGAGACATTGGAAGAGCTGGACACTCCTTGTAAAGGTCAACTGCCCTTAAAGATTTAACTTTTCCCAAAACTGAAGGAACCATTCCAATTTCAATTTACTTATTTTTTTCTTAGGTAAGTAGGCTAGGCTTAATTGTGGTATATGTAATATCAACTCTAATCAGACCAGACATACAATATATGCTTTTACCTTGGCTCTTCTGAAACTTTTCCTGGTCCTGGCCTGTATAAGAAATGTACTGGTTAAAGATCAAATAATACTTTTGAATTCAAACAACATAGTCTGAAGGTCAGTTCAAAGTTTCAGACACTCTATTTTACACAGAGAGCTTGCTTTAAATTGTAGTCTCATTATAGACTGTGTTGATTCAACACAACATTTATGGTGGATTTTTTTCACTATACCTTCTAATTATTTTTTAGTGTCATCAGTTTTTCCTGGAATGGACTAGTCGAAGCCCGAATAAAATGGCTAAGAACAATTTTTCTTGCTCTATCAGCTATTGTGTTTCAGTCATTTGGCACTTAGCAGGACCTAGGTTACCGATAGTTCTATACAACTTTTGCTCTTGTACGGAAATTACAATGTTTTTAGGCATTATGCAGCTGTGCATATTGCTGAAATCGTAGCATGACGTCAAGGAGCTTAGTGCAAACAAACCGTCCAAATGCTCATCCTGCTTTTTGCCAGAGCTGTGTGCAAGGCTACGCTGGTCGCAGAACTGACACGGCCCAATTTACATTGGGCAGGTTTAGATAGGATTTGTTCACACTGTTGACATCACCACAAGACCTTTTACATGACTGTGTAATTGTCGAGTGGCTTGTAAATTGGTGCAGTTTAAACATAAGTTTACGCTTATTCTGGCAAGGTAGAAAGGAACTTGAGTAGTGTAATATGCATTTACAGTAGATGAGATACAGCACTCTAATTTTAACTTCACTAATGCTGATGTAGAAATAAAACCTATACTTCTTTAAAATTGGGTTTCCTTAACATAAGTACTGCATTTAAACGCAGTGTCTGTTGTTTTCAAAAACATTTTTTATATAAAACTCTTGTATATTGTGTGTGAGGAAAAAAAATTGAAAAACAAATTAAAGCTATTACCATACGACTAATGTAGACAGAAGTAAGAACATGCATGTTAATAAAAAAAAAATCTATTAAATAAAAATATACAGAAAACATAAAAATTTCTCATCAGTTATCCTACGTCTTCCCCTCACCTTTAGAAAGTTTCCCATTGATTATTCTTGAAATAATTCTGATATGTTTCCTATTTTATGTAGCACATTTATTTATGGTTATATAGTAGCACCAGATGAAAACGCTAAGACCAAATGAAAGTACAGGAGAGATTTCAAAGCGACCGACTGTGTTAATTACATGCTGTAAAAGTTCTAGCTTTCCAAGAAAAAGCAATTTCCAACTTCCAAAACCTTGCTAGTATTTCCATAAAACAAAAAATCCAAGGAAAATAAAATAAAAAATCTTAACGTTTCAGTGTACTCCTTTTGAATAATGTTATCTACAATTATAAGACAGACAGTCCATTAAATAGAAAAAAGATTTGTTTTACATAAAGCAAGAGAGTACAAAAGCACAGCTTTTGTAATTTTGGTAATATTGCAGTTTTACAAACATATTGCATAGTATGTGTAAGAAAATAGTTCCCATCTTTTTATATATTTATATACAGAAGAAAATCATTAACATGAAGGTTACAAAACAAAAATGGTTGACAGACCTTTACTGAGTACTGTTTGAAACAATACGACACAAACTTCAATCCAGCTTACATATGCATTACAGTGAATCAGCCGATAACAATTCCATAGTCTAAGGATTGGGGTTTATTTGATTTTTTTATTTAGACAATGATTTAGAATCTGAAAAAAACCCATAAAAGATAATACATGGTGTTAGCAACTGAATATCTTAAACATCCTTCATTAAATTCTTCTAGACATTTATGGCTGTATCTTCAACTCAGACTTACAAGCCCTCTGCATCTAAAATGTTTTAAAGTGAATTCTGTTACTCAGTGAAGCCACTGTTTTGCAAGCAAAACAGTATAACTTCAGTTGAAACAAGCAATTTCTTGACATATTTTGGAATACACGCTCTTTCGTTTTCTTAAGAACAGCAGATCCTCGTATGCATGAACAGTAATGTAATTGCACCACACTGAAAAAATTTAAACCCTGGGAAAAAGTGAACAATCTACAGCTCAAAATGCTGTACAAATCTAAACTATGTTACAATTTCATGTTGTAATTACAACTTGTCATCTCTTCATTCCAACAGAATTAGTAGAAGCAGCAGTGTCATAGTGTTAGATATAATAGAAGTGTCAGTCTTTGGTCTTATCACTTAACCAATGAATGAACTGCAATACAAAACCATACAGCTAACAGTGCTCAGAGAGGTTGGCTAATGCTTTTATTTTTCTTTTTTTTGAACAAGAAAGAGACAGTATCCTATAATGTCATGACACAGATATTTTTACAGAAGATAAATCTATTGTATATATTAAATACATGTAGCTAATAAGGTCTTTTTATATATTTTGTTGTTCTCATACAGATAGCCCTGAAGAAGTCAAACAGCTGCTATACCACCTTGGTGGTTCCCGTACAAACATTCTAATACAAAAAGAAGCTTTATTTGATACATGTATTCATATACTACAAAAAAATCTCAGAGGAATATTTTAGCTGCTAATTTTTTTTTAAGTGCGCTAATATTAATGCTTAAAAATATTTTACGGTCTTCAATCTTTCCTTACAATTGTCACAACAGAGTGAGTTGTTAATGGGAAACTCCTGCCTTAACCAGAATAAGAAGTGATATCTCTTTTCTAAAATACACAATCAAAATATTCAGTCAGATAAGCACTTTACCTAGAGAAATATTAGCTGGGGTTTAATCATAATCTCTATGTTAGGTATTATAAATGGCCGACAAAGACTGAAATAACTTGGAGACAGGGCCAGGAATCTATGAGGAAGGTGACGAAAAGAATCTGAAAGTTTCCTATGGCTTTCCACACAACGACCTCAGCATTATAAAACCAGCACTGAAACAGCACAGCTATGGCTCCATGTTTTAGTATGGTATTTCCGCTGAGATCTTCTAGTTTCCTTCCATCTGAAATGACATTGTGGGATTACACCATTTTTCTGATATTTTCGGGGCGCACTATAAGCAGAAGAGGTCTACTATTAAGGTTTTCACTATTGCCAGCCACATTCAAAAACTGCTGGGTCTGTTTCTCCTTCCACTCAGGAGTGATGCTGCTGCTTAAAGATTATTGGTGTTTTAAATTTTTAGTTCTCTAAATGTGTTGAAATCACTTTTCCAATACCCTCTGAAATCATGTGGGCTAGAAATATTCCTTAAAATGAAAACTGAGATTTCCCCCTTCTTACAGTTTTCAATGGATTTAAAGCAAAACATCAATATTATGAAGCTCACCAGAATATTAAGACGTTATGAGAACTGGTTATGCTACCTCATAGATTGCTGAAGCTCTCAAATACTCTCTGCTTCAGACTGAAGGGACTCCAAGCAAGAAAATCCTGACAAGGCAGAGCTATGTGGACTTATTGGCTTGGTTTTGTTGAGTCTAATGTGCCCTCCGCGCTTCTGTCCCAAGTCTTCTTCATACAACGTGGCAAATTATTCCAGCCTTACTGTTAAAATGAATCTAGTAACAAAAGACATTTTTTCTACCTTCCCATTCCCACCCAAGTTTGTGTAAAATTTATAAAGGTTGGGTCTTTCCATCCAGTGGGCAGAAACCTTTTTTGTATGTATTACAGGTAAGTAATCACATAAGGTGAAGAGCTAACAAATCAGAAATTCTCAATGGAAAATTCACAACAAAGTATCTGCAAGCCATCCTGTGGGTTTGTTTGAGGAGAAAAAAATCTTAGTCTACTTGTGTGCAATTTGTAAACAGCCACAACTTAATTCACCAAATAGATTAGTCACTGTAATCCGTTTGTCCATCTGTTAAGTAACCAGTGTATGTAGGTGTGCGCAGATAATGAATACATATAGATGTGTCCTCATACAGATCTGTATACTTTTCCTCCTGAAATACTATTTATCCACGACTTTCACACTACCATTCTATTACTTGTGTGTCTAAGAAGAAGATATCTATTTCTGTACAGTTTTAAGGGTATATTGTATGGCTACATTTTCTATTGTTTTATTATCACCTTCTTTGTTATTTGCATTTCTTTCTGTCCCTCTTACTAAAAATCCTCAGGCTTCTAATATATTTTCTTACAATATTTTCTAATATATTTTCTTTCCAAGTAAAAGAATAAAATTCTCAAAGAAACAACAAATTGGCTCTTAACAGCTTTCTTTTGAAGAGATAAAAGAATCAATTTAGAATCTTCATTTAAGTGTAGAAACAGCAAATACAGAATTCTTGCTATGGGGTGAAATTCACACCTCTGAAGAGGGCCAATGGAACGGCAAGCACCGGTCAAGCCGTAGGCATGCCTTGTACTGGTCTTCTGCATAGGAGTGAATTTCACCTGAAGTGAAAACAAAATCAACTTTATTAGGTGGTAATAAAATAGAAAGGTAATCACAGTATTAGTTTGCTCATTTCCATTTTTTTTCTCTAAGACTAAAAAAATATTGTGTAGAAATACCCACCTTGCACCGTCTGCCCTGACTTTAGAGTTACCTTGCAAAAGCCATCATTGCATTGGTGAGCTGACATTCAGAAGCCTCTAAAGCTACATGCTAGGTGATGTAATTTAAAGGATAGAATTAAAAAGCACACTTACCTCATATAATCAAGCCATCTTCCACAATAGGAAACATTTTTATACTGTTTTACATTCCTGGGTTCTGCAAGTTTCAAGATAGTCTTGTTAATCAATGTTGCGATAAATTTACTAGCAGTATACCAAAGTATTTTTTATAAGATTTCAATTACCAGCCAAGCCAAACAAGTATGAACATTGATACGAGAAAGAAATCCCACATTGAACTTGTGAAAAAAAGAAGTCAGTAGTGAGATCTGAGTGCAAGTGGGGCTGCATAATTTAAACACAGGCCTGATAAAGTCAATGTAATATCAATGTACTTTTTAATATCGAAGGTCATTTAATATGTGTTTTTCTGTATCTTACTATTACTTCGAAAACCTTAGGAACAGATGGTAAACAAAAGAGGATAATAAACGTGAATGTCATACCAGTGGTTAGTGCATTGCTTCTCAGCATTACACAATAGGTCGGTACTAAAGTTTGTACTGCGTTCAAACGGCAGCACTTAGACACAGCTAGAAAACGGACAAGGTGCACCTTGGAAGATTTTCTCTTGTTTTTGCATTTGCCAATTATAAATACCTCCTGAAGAGCAATACACTGATCAACAAACATATCATCAGTATTTCCCCCTTTACCCTGTTCTTTTCCAGAAACCGTATGTTCTACTTAAAGCAATCGCTTCACATGCAGGAGCCACGAAAATAGTATGTAAGGCCATTCAGATCTGACAAACAAGAACAGATGTTGTTTTAACTCCGAAAGGTAATATTGCTGAGCACTTCCAAAATTTACCTAGTGTACAAAACCCTAGACTTCGTAGACAAAGAGTAACAACACACTTTTGAAGAAAACAAACTCAGGGAGGGATTCTGTCTCTTTTTGTGTTAAAAACCATTTACTGAATTTAATCGTTTAGTAAAGCAAGCATCACACAATGCTTCAAAATTTTAAAATTCAGGGATAAAAGTTTACATCCAAAAAGATGAATGGAAAATTGTGCTTTCAGACAGTAAAGTTATTTATCATACAGGGGGAACCAATTCATCTCACCGTCAGATTCTGGGCAAATTTGTTTATGTACTGTATATATATATATGTGCAGTTCATATCCAGGTCCTGCAAAAATCTAAAACTATGTGCTTCACTTCATGTAGCAAAGGCACCTGTGTTATTCTCCCTTTTGGACAAAAGGTGATATTATGTTCCAGGTTTCCTGATGAAGAATACATCGATTTCTGAATATCGCACTCCCGCCTCTACGTTGAGTGGCAACACAGAGAGAAGGCAGCGCTGTATTCCTGCTTACACTGGAAGAAGTCGCTCTGCAGGCCGTTTGAAGCGTCGAACTTGTCACAAGGGAAACCGAGCAGAACTGTGAAGCAGAGGGATAGTAACAAAAGGCTATTCTGGTGTGAGGAGAAATTGGAGTCATTCTAGCTCCACAAGCAGATGTTGCTACTGGATTGACATGTGGAGCCTGCTCCTGCCGGGGACAGGTAAAGTTTACCATTGGGACAGACGCAGAGCTCATAGATAGTCTGGCGAGGAGCTGAAGAGCTGGGAGAGGAGGAGGAGGAAGAGGAGGAAGAGGAGGAGGAGGAAAAGGAACCCACTGGCAGGTTTCCCAGACGGATTGTATCTGCGTTTAAAAATATCTACAAGATGGGAAAAAAAAAAATAAAAAGAAAAGGAGTAAGTAAATTTCTTTCAGCATCGTCACGTATTTTAAAGACGTGTTTTAAGGCAATCATGAGTTTTTTAGAAATATAAAAAAAATTTGAAATATTTTATTAGAAGTATTAGAAAGATTATTAGAAACATTAGAAATATATATTAGAAATAAAAAAGCTATCACCATTTCTTGTTTTTCAGCTCTGTGCAGTTGTATACCCATTAACACTCATTACTACAGTATATGCAAATACTTCACCCAAAATGTTTATTCAGATACAAGCAGTGTCATACAAACCCATTTTGACAATATTCTTGAATAGGTTGAATTTTCACTTGTACATTTTATGATTAAAATTTATTCATTCATGGCAGTAGCATATCCTTGCTCTGGAAGAATTTGTATTTTAATAAGTGTGAAGTAATATTAAAGCACATTCCCCAGTGTGTTCCTGTAAGCAGCTGGAAATATGTGCTGAACTGTGCTAAATTGTAGGGGCTTAACAGTAGCTACATCCAGAGAATAATTAAATAAGGGTACAGAGTCATACGCATAAAAGAAAGAGCTTATTTGACCCAAATTAAGAGAAGAAAAGAATTCAGGTTAAAGTCTTATTAAGAAGGTCATTAAGCTATTCCCATTTGTTTCTGAACTTTGAATATGATCAAAAAATATGTTTTTTTTTTTAAACAGCCTTCCATTGGAAAGAATGTAATCAGTATGAGACTGTAAATACCACTAGTGTTCATGAATCTGTATCAAGTTCTGCAATATTTACACTTACGTTACATTTTCAGGGTGTTGAATAAACATCATGAAATCAGGTAACTAAAGCAGGAAAACCCCATGTCTTCCACTGGCACAAACAGATGAGTTTCCAGCTGCTTAGAGTTTATTTTTTATGTATGGAAGGAGTAAATGAGAGCCAAAGTAAGATCAGTCATTACCTCCGGTGCAGACTATGAACTTCAAGAAGACAGCTAACAAATCAAAATGGCTTTAAGCCCTGCAGATAACAGTACAAAGCTTAAGAAAAGGTGAGTTCCTTAAATACTTGCTAGTGTTTTTTAGAAGGTATTGAAAATCAACAAAGCCAGCTTGACACCATTAGATCACAATGTTGGCAGTACATGTAAAGAACCTGGGGAGATATGGCATGTATTGTTTTTTCTACAGGAGACAAGTATTGTTTTTAGGGTAAAATCAGCAGTATATGGCAGCAAAGCAACGTAGGAGCACTCCTAAGCCCCTGCTGGAGAGAAGTGAAGGAGAGCAGGCTGGGAAAAATTTGGGGAGAGAAGACTGGATAAAATTCCATGCAAAGACTGATGCACAGTCATGTTACCGTTCACAGCAGAAGCATTGTAAATGACTGGGATCATCGAAGGAAATACAGGCTGAAAGTAGCCCCAAACAATACAACCCGCCTCATTGCAAGTTCTCCAGCTTCCAGAGTAAGATACTGTCATCACTGGGAATTTACACTAAAAGGGACGGAAAGAGAGAATCTCAGAGGCACAGGTGACAACTTTGTGGCACGGTGCCGGTTTTAATTCACATCCTGACTGATAGAGGAATTGATTACAAAACTAAAATGCAGCAAATAATTATCTTTGTTCTGTAATTTATGTAACAAAGGAATGATGCATTTATACACACATACACACATTGTTGCTTTAGAAGTCCAGTATCATAGACATGAAACAAGCAGGAGTCAAAACCCCTGCAGAAATAATTTAGATGGAAGAAATGTGGATGGTGTTGGGAACAATTTAATAATGTTCTGCTAGAATTACAACCAAAGAAGAAGATTACACACGTAAAAACATTCAGCTCAGCTAGGAGTAAATGTGAAAGTAAGTCTAGAAAACATAATAAGAAAACAAAATAACAGTTGGGAGAAAAAAAGAATTTGATAGCAAACTAGAAGCTAGAAAGTGGTAAAATGTAGGAAGGAAACAAAGGACATACTCATCGGTCAGTGGAGAGATGGGTAATAAAAAGTACTCTTTTGCTTCTCACATGGAGAATAAAAGAAATGTTAACAAGTCCACTATTAATGTAGCAATGGTGGAGTTATCAATTCTATTGTGTAAAAATCCAGCAGCATTCAACAATGTAAGCTGTATGTAAGTATAAGTGTATCTTTCATACTGAATAGTGCTCAGTATAGTTCTGTACTTGGAGAAAGATCAAGTATTGATGTCAGAACATGACTGTGATAAAATACCTTCAATTTCAACAGTAACTCAACAGGATATTAAACGGGAGCCAGTAATGTCATATACTTTTAATCAGCAGCTCTTGATAACATTTAACAAATAGATCTCAAAGAAAATCTGAGCAGCCTTTTCGACTTTTAATACTGATTATCAGTCAGCCCTGATATACCTGGAATATCAAAGAAGATAAGAAAAAGACTATTTCTATGCTTTTGTTTAAAGAAATGGAAGCAGGAGATATTAGAATATTATATATGTGATAATAAAAGGCACTTCAGCGTAGGAGACGTACATGTAAGAAAATCCAAGAACAATATGAGATTAGCTATTTGTACTTTTGACAGAGCATGTGACTGACCATTTTAACAGTTTAGCTTCGGTGGTGATGGGGAAGGATCATGAAAAATCTGTAAATAAAAATTAAATGCCTTTTAAAGCATGTCTTGATTCAAACAAGAATTAACTCAGAAAAAATCAGAGGGCATACGTGTCAGAGATCAGGCTAGATTAAAATCTCGTGGACTTTATTATCTTTATTCCTAGGAGCTCAATATCTTTATGTGTTTACATCAGGACAGCTACGCTTATGCAGCCCCTCATTGCAAATATTCTGTCGTGGACTGCTCTAAGGCTTTAATCCAGTGGACCTTACTCCAGTGTGCATTACAATGCAACGTAGCTGAGTTATTTTGCTCATTAAATTAAATTATGTTTTTAAGCGTAGCTGTGCATGCTTTTCCATTGGTGCTTCCAAATTTCACACTGTGTTGTAACTCAGTCCAGGATTTTCTGCTGTCGTGATCTTGAGCGGTAGCTATCAGGTCCTGTCCCAGCATGCATTCCAGAACATCTCGTGAGGAACGTGGATATTGGGGTACGGAGTCTGAGGAAAAACTGATGTGGCTTCTTATGAGGGTGTATCTGCTGCGATGAGTCTAACAAGCTACGCCTCTGCAGAAAGACGGGAAGGCTATGCAATTTAAACAGACTCCTATAGCTAATCCCTGGGGATGCCCGAGATGAAGAGAATTAATAAAGATGGCTAAAAGCCAGCATTAAAATCTACTCTGTACATAAGCTGTCAAGGTTATAAATAAAAGACTAAATTTAAAGATGAGACATTGCTATCTATTAATTAAGCAGGGGTCCAAATATGTCATCATAATATCCCAATATGCAAGGAATTCCAGAGGAACATAGTCCATGTTTGAGGATATATCCTTTCTGCTCCTATCGTCTTCTAAAAACTTAAACTCATGGCCAAAAAGTCCTCCAACATCAGTAAAACTTAAACTACTCACCGTTTTATACCTGCTGCTATGAGGCATTTAAAGAGAAAGTAAGAAGTGGCAAGACAAAAACCTGAAAAGTATTATGTTCTCAGGGACCATGGTTGCTAGATGACAGTAGATAATGGAAGTGCCTGTATACATGATCTTTCTCTAATCTTTTGTGCTGTGAAAGGTGCGAGATAAGCCATTTAATCCTTCATATGCATCAAGGCCATGCAAGTCAGTCATGCTCTTTCTGAGAGTCTCATACCTCAGCAGATAAATAGGCAAGGATATAAACAAAAGTTTTATCTATTCTTGAAACATTGTAGGAGACTGACTGAGAGATTACAAAATGGAAAATGCTGCCGCTACTCAGAGAAATGCTATTTCACATCAGAGAGCAGAGCATTGAGCAGCATCATTCCCTCTAAATACTTAGGGTTTAGAAATCCTAGATCACTGCTTTGTCCTGTGCATCTTAGTGCCGAAAAAAATATATTAGCCCTATAATATTTAAAAGTAGACCCGGTTTCTGGCTAATTAAAATAGCAAACTGAATCAGCCTGTAGGGTGGGTGATAGGAATGGAAAAATTGTACTCTTTTACATACATTTTGTGCTAACGGAGATCTGCAAGTCATCTGCTCATCAGACTGTGTTGTTAATCTGAACAGTGAGAGGGAAAAGGAGAGGAAGGCAAGCCAGAAAATATAGATTATCTGCAAACCAAAGAACTAAACTGAAGGAGAGAACTTTCAGTGGGCAAGATATAGGCATGAGGTAAAAAATAAAATATTCCTACAAGCCATTTCATACCGAGATATGAACCTGTCATGTATAAAAAGTTCTCCACTGGGTGCTTGACTGAGTCCTCACAAGAGATGAGATGATAAGTGAAGTTGATAAAGCCAGATGAAAGAGTTAGGGTTTATAAATATTGAAGAATTTTCTGTATTCATGTACAGTTTGATTAGACAGGTAATTCTACCGAGCTGCAAAGGCTGTGTAGGTCAGAAATGGCAGGAAACTGGAGGAAACGTGGAAGAAAAGAAGGAAAACTGAAAGGTTGGTGTTCATCAACCAGTACGAGGAGACAGTGTAATGACATGTCACTAAATAAACCTTTTAGGTTCCCTTAGGCTTGTCAGAATTATTCTGAATTATAACAATACAAGATTTTGTCTAGTCTTTTTGCTCTTCTCCATATGCTCTGACAAGCATACATACAAATAAGATTATATATTATATTTTCATATGCTGGTCTGAAGATGAACTATAGAATAAATTGCAGTACTTTAGTTCAGGTGGCCCATTTGTTCTAACACTTATCTGTGTTTTTGACATTTATTTTAAAACCATTCACCTAAACTAGCTTTCAATAAATCTGAAAGATAGCTTGAGAAAAAAAATCATAACGGAAAATTAAAATTTTAATTTGATAGTATATATACTGTAAAATCTAAACATATGCTGACACAATATCTGGAACCATATCTGTCATAGTGATAAATAGTATTGAGGAACAGTTAAAGAGCAAAATTAATCTGGTGACTGGGATGAAACTGAATATACTAAATATTCAGAGATCGGAAGATCTAGTACAACCTGTGTATTGAAAATGTATTCTCTACAGGAGTATGATAGAATCATAGAATCATCTAGGTTGGAAGGAACCTTTAAGATCATCGAGTCCAACCATCAACCTAACACTGCCAAAACCACCACTAAACCATGTC
>VYXH01000460.1:51949-125018 GCA_013397275.1 Burhinus bistriatus | reverse complement strand
TTTTTTTTTTTGCGGGGGGGGGAGGAAGGGTATTATTTAAATATACTCATATCTTGCTGTCTGAGGTTTATTACTTGACCAAAAATACATATTCCAACATGAAAAATAAGGAATAATGTATATTTTAATGAACAATCTAATGTAAATTTAGCTTTCAGCCGTGTATACAAGTATTCTCATAGGCTAATATATTTGCATTTATGCGCTGCAGCTTGCTATGAAACTCCACGCGCCAAGCAACTCCACTGAAAACAACGAACATGTCAACTCAGCAAACACTCTACTCCCCCATGTCACTGTTAATTTCAAAAGTCCCAAGGCAGGGATGAGGCATTTGGAAAAAAAATCTAGAGCATTTTAGGACTGCCAGTATGGTCTACTGGACACTTTGGCTAAGTTTATACTAAAACATTAAAAAAATGCTAGGAACCAGGCCAGAGCACTGGAACTGAGTCATCTATGCAGCTAAATAGTTGCTGGCATATTTGAGAGTCAATTGAGAGTCAGTTACAACTCTCCCAAACAATTTGCAGGCACTATTTGGAGGGTAGCATGAGTCAAAGACCATTCCCACAGCATGCAACTACTCTGTTTTAGAGGATAAAATGATTTTACAATATCAAAGTAGTGGTATCAGTTAGGCCTGAGGCCAGAAAATGGGTTCTGGTATTATTTTGTTTCTGTGATAGCAGTAGCTTCTGAGGCCATGGGAAATGTCATATTAGAGTTGGTGACCTATTTGTTTGGGCATATTTGGCAAACAATCATCTAAATGGTAAAGCACTGCTTTCCGACAACATTTTTTAAATTAGCAAAAAAAAAGCCATTTTGTTTTTTGGGAAAATTAACGTAGGGCTTGAACTTAAAAAAAACGCAAAACCCAAATAGATTTTTTTTTTTTTTAAATAATTTGAAATAAGATTAAAAGGCATATGGTAACTGGAATTTTCAAAGGGATATATTTGAGCTGAGTGTCTAACTGTATTTTACTGTCAGAAAATATCACACAGACCTACAATTATTTATAGTTCTTTCAAGCTACAAGGTTAAAAAGGGTCTGCAGGTTACCTTCTAGAAAGATTCATACCAAAAGCCAAGAAATTTCTGTCCTAATAGTAGTTGTCAACATTTTAAAAAAGATTAAAATGACTTGAGAGCTTTAAAAAAGGAATATCACTGAATTGTAACTAATATATAGGAGCACATATGTAGAAAAACTTGCAGAACACAATATAGACTGAATATATTAAGAATAAAATCACTTACACATAAGCTAATGCTGCTTGACCAGAGAGGAAGGGCTTCCATTTCATTGATTTTTTTAATAAAAAGTTTGTGTTAAGTTCATAATTAATGAGAGGGCAGAAAGTTGACAGGAAATTCAGAAGAATTCTCACTAATTAAGTCCACTTTGGAAAAATGAGCTGAAGGAACAGTGGAGTTGGAAAACATCAAACAACAATGGGCATCATGGCAATGAATAAAGCAAAAAGACAGGAGGCAACATGAAGTTATTTTAACTCTATTGAAATTAATCCTGAAGACACAGAATTATCTGTTTTACCATATGTTTGCACCCTATTATTATTATTTAATTACTAGAAATAAGTGGTCAAAGCAGTGTCTCCATATTCTTTTCAGTGGGGCAAGTTCCACTCTCTTACTCAAAATGTTGGGTCTCTGAAAAAAGAAAAGCTTGTCATGTTTCCGCTTTGATTTCTGCTGAACTCCCTTTGATTAGAGACCGTACCACCTTGGTGGTCATCACTAATAAATGCCTTTACAACCACTCTCAACAAAGGGTTGACAGGAGTCTCGGTAGGGGATAGGGATTTTTAAGACAAAAATCCAACCCGTAGCATCCTCTGGAAGACCCCAAATCATCACATTACCTTAAAATATTTAGTGTAAATAATCAAACGCAATTATTTACTTCCTACACCCCACATACATTGGTCAAACTTGTCCACATGGGCAGCTTCCTGCACATGATTTCTGCACCACCATTACTGGTTGATGAGCCTAGATGCATTTGCAAATATAAGGAAGCGCATTTAACAACGCTTTTCTGTAGAAATTCATTGTAAACACTGCAGGGCAGGGAAAGGGATAGATGTGTAGTATTTAGGAATCATAGCAGAATTGAAACAAAGCCTATACTATTTCTCACCAGTTCTGCTGAGGGAAACACAAGGAAGACCTTTGCTTTTCGGCGATTGTTACATAGTCTCATTAGTCAACCAAATAAATTGCAGATCAGTATTTAGCCAGGCATATACACACACTTCAAGAAACAGCTTTCACTATAAACTTTTCTAAATTTTCTCTTTCTCAGTTTATAGACGCTTTAGTAAGTTTCAGACTTGATCTTTTACTATTTACTTATTTCTCCACTTTTTTGAGTATGTACAGAAAACTTTGGATTTTCTGCATTTACAAATGTAGCCTCACTTGGTAATAAATTTTTGAAGTGTGCGTGCATGTAGCGTTCAAAAAACCCAACAACCCGGAAATGCCACTTGAAGAAAAAAATCTGGGACTGTTTACTTTAACTCGATTTATATATTCTGTAATGGCTCATAAAAAAATCAAAATCTGGGTCTGATATTATTAAACAGTACAGTACTCAATTGACCTTAAAATCACCTGACTATTCCAATCTCTGGGGAAAGTACACTTCTCAAGGATTCTGCTACAGGAGGCAAGTCATTTATAAAAAGTAATGTATTTTACATTTTGTCTGATAAAAGTTTGTGGGGTATTTTGACTAGTTAGAACAAACTGGAGCCTACCAGTATTTTAGATATGTATGAGCCATTAAGTAGGCAGTATATATTACTATACAGATATTTGCTTTTAATCAAGACTTAATTATTTTTGAGAATACTTGATTTTAAAACAACTTTTTGAACAACACCTACTTGAGGTCTTGGGAAGGTTCTGCTCTGATATGGGGTGTCTCCACAGAGTGCCCAAACACTGCCCCTTCCGTGCCTAAAATACATAAATAAAATACAGTACAATTACTTTGGAAAATAAAAACACATTGAAATGTATGACCACAAATTGACATTTTTAGGACAAAATATCTGACTGAATTCTTTATTAATGACTATTAATGTTTCTTCATATTTATGTTTGCATTTCTATACCAAAATCTGGACCGACGTCACGTGAAACCTTAGACTTCTGCTTATCAGGAGTTAAATTTCACATATAAATCTGAAGACATTTATAGATCTAAATTTCTCAGCACTGACTTGCCTGAATGCTCATTTCCACACTTTGGAGATGGGTGATTTTACAGATACAGAAGAGTTTCCTTCCATCAGACTTTTTGGAATGTCCTTTGGTTCTAGTTTTGGTAGTGGATACGCATGTATCTCCTACCGGGCGCTCAAAATCAAGGCAAAGAAAATGGGTAACTATTTCCTAAAACTGAATTGATTCTCTATTGAATTTTAATTTCTATAACTAGGTCCAAGTTGCATATGATAATTCTACATTTTGAATTACATGACCAAGATTTTTCATTGAAAAACTCATTTTCAATGAAAAAATTAGGGTTCTGATAAATGCTCACTGAAGTTACTTGAAAAATGACCAATATTTACACAATCCATTTTTTACATGCAATTATTTTTTAAGGAGAATGAAAAAGACCAAAAAAAAAATAATTTAAGATCTGATTACAGCGAGTTCCTTGTTAAAATAATAGAAAACTCAAGAAACTGATATGTAGTGAACAGCACTATGAAATCAGTGTTTCTCTTAACTCTCAGACACAAGGACTAAATGCATAACAGTCATTTATACTACACAATTTACATTTAATAGATAGCAATAACCTACCTATTTCATGAGGCACTCAAAAGTTCATGTCTTCTTTTTTTTTTCTGAATATTATCCTTATGTCTGTTTTTGTTTATGTCCAATGCCATAATTTTTGTCTTCCACATATAAAATTACTCTAGCTTTTTTGTTCTTAAACAAAATCCATGTGCCTGTAAGCTTTTACTTTCCTTCTCTGAAGATGGTGTACTGGGCACTGTGTAATGAAAATAGCCTAGAACTACTGTCTGAAAGACTTTCCAACAGAGAACCGACAGTAAAGATGAAAGAACTGAATGAAAACACATGTAAAACAGGTAATGCATTTACCTTCTATCACTGGAAGTAAGAGCAAGGAAACTGTCTGGGATAACTATAGCTGATTACTAAATATTCTGCGATTAATTGCCATATTTCAACAACAGAAATTTTCTTGTGTTCTGAGCCCTGATTTCTGAGTAAACTTAAAAATATACCAACGATATCTCACAGTAGCTGTGTAAGAAGTGCTCAACACAACAGAGGCTCCACTCTCATTGTTACAATATTTTAAATACAATAAAGTATTTTCAATTATTTCAATATTTTATTTAAATATTTCATAAGTATTTTCAGAAATTTTAGCTGTTAATGGAGGTGGCTATTTAGATATTTTTGCAGTTAATAACACCTAGTAAACCGATCTTACCAGGATTTTAAAGCAGAATGAGGCTATAGAATGTTTAATTGCTAATACTGTTTTACAGTGTTAAAGAAAAAATGTCCTGAGCAAGAAACCAAAAAAACCCTAATAAAACATTAAACTAAATTACTGTCAGGAAATCATCATTGTAAGTCATCTTCTAAACTCCACTTTCATATAAAAAAAAAACAAACACAACCCCCTCCTTCCCCTTCATTGTAAAATCCTCTACTGGTAAGGAGTATGCAAGAGATGAGCAGAGGATTTCTGAGAGTAATGAAGTCAAGTCCTAGGTTTTTATCTCCAGAAATCTATAAGCTTTAGAAACATCTTGGCAAAGCGTACTGAAAATAATTTCATTACCACTGCTGCTTTGAAGATCTCACAAGAAAACAACCAAATCTGCTTTCTATAACCAAACTTCGCTGAGTGTTACGGAGAACCACCAAGGGATAAAGCAGCACATCTTTTTGCCTAAAAGCATCCACAGAGGTGGTGTGCAGAATCTGTTTTTTAAACCTCAAATTGCCTTGCTATTCTGCTGCCTTTAAGAGAGAGCAATAGCATGTCTGTATAGCCAGGCTTTCTGTCACTTAAAGTAAATCTCACCCCCATTCATGGTGGCACACAAGAAATCCACTGGAGCTGAATATCAGAAATCAAAGAGTGTGCTTCCAGATCCCGTTCACCTTTTTCATCAGCAAAATTAAACACTTTCAAACCCCAGGGCTTTTTGTATTTTTGAAGGTGGCAATGGGATATGAAGATGTAAATAACTGAGCAGCATGCAGAATTGTCAGTCTTTACTTACGAGGAGACCACAGCTGTAATGATTGAAAGAGCAGAATTAATCCAAAAATGCATAAAACATCACTGTAGTACGGGTCAGACACTAAATCAATCACAAGTGCCAAAGATAATATCAGGCAACAACTGACAACAAAAGATAAATGACAGCTGGTTCTAAGCCAGCATTAGTATTTCCTCACCTTCAGCAGCATTTGTTTAAAAAAATGAGAGGCGTTTTTTCTCTAAAATATAGAAATTAGGAAACAAAGACCAAGTTGTCCAAGTATACTGAAAATCCAGGCAGGCAGACTTAAGGATAAACTGATATAACTAAATAAAACATGATTAAAACTCAAAACAAACCAAACGCGTTCCTTTTTCTTTTTGAAGATATAATCCCGCATACAGTATGTATAACAGTTCTTGTGGTAAATGCTTAATCTCAAAAAATACGCTACAAATAAGTTCAAGAATATTTCCCATCCCTTTTATTTTACATTAGAAGAAAAGCTGGCACTTAAAATTATCTTGGTTTTAGTAAGAAAGGTGAAAAAGATCAGCCAGGCAGAATTTACTGACGCGTATCCAGCAGTTAAACAGCAGGATCAAGAAAAATGGAAAGGGGTTGTATAGCAAATAAAAGACACGGATCAGCATTACTTAAAAATACAGAACAGAAGAAAAACTATAAGAAGGTAGTCTTTATTTTTCAATTTACTATATGTAAATTTGTAGTGCTTTGATGGTGATGATGTTAGATCATATAGTTCAGTACTGCTTAGGAAATGGTGCCACAAACACTATGAATAATGAATATAACAATATAAATCAGGATTCAAAGTAAATGGCATGATTTTTTTAATGAAAGAAATATACTTTAGGTATTTAATAATTTATAATGGTAAAACACTTATTTTTTTACAGAAATAAGACAGTGATCTAATAATTGTATTCCCTCACTTACCGAATCGTACCCAAGACCTACTTTGAGATGAGTGGAACTCTAGAGAGAGATGTATGAATACAAAAAAAAAAAAAAAGAATAAAAGGAAAAGACTTGAACCTTCAAGCCCTTTCAAGTACAGCTCAAAAGGAAGTAGTTAGGGAACTGAATTCAAAGGAACATGAGTTAGAACGGACAGCTATAAAAAGTGAACCTTTCAGAGGAAATAAAATAGCAAGGGCATGAAGTATGTGCAAAGGATGTAAAATCAAAACTGTAAGTGTAACTGAATAAAATTACTGCCACCTCCAGCTTCCAGTGGAAGAGAATAAGTTAAGTAAAGACTAAGAAATACCTGTGAAGGCAAACTACTGGTCAAAGAATACCAGTGGCTACAGAGGTTCTGGAAAAAACTCAGGGAGCAGCACGAATCAGGCAAAAAGGCAAAAGGTCCAGTTGTGTATTTCTAGAGAAACCTCTTTATGCATAGCAGATTTATAAACACCAGACCTTTAAGATATACTTCTTTGACACAGAGCAAATAAAAGTGACCCTTTCTCTACAAGCAAAACTAGTCACACATTCCTGCTGAAACTGAATATTCAGAATTCAGAGAGCCCAGTGTAAACTACTCATTTCTCCTCAATTCAACGGCCACTGAAATTCAGCCTTTGGGAAATGACAAGTTTCATAAAAACAATGGAAGTACAATGTTGGCATTTGGTACTGGGTTATATTTGCTTATGTATGTGCACGCTGAGGAAATTTTGTCATTTATTTAACCAGCAAATGCTCCTTTCTTAGGTTATGAGTTAGCTCACACAACACCACTGGTACCTTCCAGTGACTTAATAACCAACTGGCATGAGAAGACCAGCACCGGAGCATACTGATTAGCAGAGTTAATATTTTTTTGTAAAGAGAATGCTGGCTGAAGAGTTGATGAGCCAAGGATCAAAACCTAATAAATTATTTTGTCATATGAGCCATATATTAGCATTATCCCACTCCTTCACATCATTCTTGTAAGGAAATCACCTCAAATATACTGACAATGGAATTGTGTAGCATTTTGATGTGTATAAATTATACGGCATCGCAGCGTCACAGGCACAGCTGAATCTTACTGCCTTGATCTTTCTCTAGGTTTTTCAGAGATGTCAAGTAACAATATGATGAAGTACTAAGATTATGCAAGTATTCGACTGTAATGCCAATTTGTCCTCTGAGTTTATAGAAGTGTTTGCAAAATATTTATCATTTTTGAAGCTCGCAAATTTTACTTGTTGCAAACTCATTATTAAGTTAAAGCACCCACAGGTTTCACAGAGAAATATGAGTAATTAATCAAGATTGCTTTACCATTGGCGAGACCTTGAAAACATAGACTTTATGTTCTAAAAGTTTAATTGCAGTAAAAAACTCAATTCTTAATTCTTTTACCATGTATACATAGCTAAAATGTAAGTGTCTTTGTGAGATTAGCTAACTGTTGTTCAACACTAAGACCTTAGAAAAGCTGATCACTGCCAGACTGAAAAAAACCAGAAATATTCAACTAATAATCTAAAAAGACCACGGAAAATGCTTGTTGCTTCTTTTTTAAAAAACCCTGTTATCATAATTTATCTTGGGCTGATGAGAAACCCAAAGGAGTCAGAATGCAGCTTCTGGACCACATGTGGATTGTGCAGCTCTTCAAGACTTTCAATTTTAATAAATGGCTTGAAATGTAATTTAGCTAGGTACTTGTATTACAAAAGCATGATGAAACTGGATTTTTGCTATGGAGGTTTTTATGAAAACACTATTGGCATGATTGCTGGGATTTCAATCTTGCGGAGTCCCTCAGCAGCAAAACTGACTAATGATAAATAGTGAAGGTTTCAGGTATGATACTGACGTGGCCATATTGGAGGTATATTATAGGTGGGAAGCTGTAGTATGGACCGACCAGAGGCAGCTGTTCGCTTGTAAAGTAAAGGATGAACATTGATGTCTTCAGAGGTAAGCCGTTATTAATAAGTAAATTCAGAAATGAATGATTTAGATTCATTACTCAAGGCCCTTGAACATGACTAGTGTTTGATGCATATTTCCTGCATGGCAACCTTACCAAAGCAAGACTTCTGCTAAGCCTTTCATTTAGATAAGAAGATTGAGTTTCCCAATAAATTAAAATCCAGCATCTGCAATACGATAAATTTTGATCAAAGCAAATTGCAACTCCAGGAAATACTTGCAAAATGGCAACAGTCAGTATTTATCTTCTTAAATATCATCTTAACTTCTGTTGAGTACAAACATTTGAAACGTTGCTTCCTAACGGTGGGCAGTTAAGACACCTCTTGTCTCGCAATGCAAATGAACTGGATTATGCCTGTGTGTTCAGTTCCTCGTCCACATACTTGCTTGAAGGTTCACATGTTTGGCCACCACTTAGTTTACTCTGCTGAAAAAGTGAATGTATTTGAACAAAATTTGGACTGAGCACAGTAATAACATAATGCAATTAATAATTGGAAATGGCTATTCTAAATGAGATTTATGGGATAAAAAAGTCAACATATTTGAATGAAACTGCTGAGAAGTCACATTAAAATTGAATATTTCTTCAAAACATTAATGAAACTGAAAAATGTATTAGGGGTTTACAAAGAAAAAGTTTTTAAAAATAATAATTTTTGTAACATCTTTTATTCTTCTCCCCCTATGATGTATGACAGATGGTGATACACATGACAATAAAAATGATTAACTACAACCATTTTCTGCTTGAATTGATACAGTCTCCTTGAAAAGTTACAGCAGCTAGATATATGAATAGATTTCAAGCTTACATTTAGATTTCACAGTAAATAATTCCTAAAAAGCAAAAAATCAGCTTCTTTTCCTCGATATATATGATAATCTGGACTTGTATTTTTCTTAAAATGGTGTAAATGATTCTGGGTTCACAACAGTGGACACAGAGCAAAAATTGTCCTTGTCTTCATTCAAAAAAATAAATTTTAATGGGATTATATTTGTATTTAATAGATCCAAAAGACTAGTTTCACTTTGTTGTAGAAGACACCCTAGGATTTGGAACAGTCAGGCTTACGCCCTTATGAATAGTTAATCTGTTACAAAACAGAATTGCTGTTTCCTTGATGAAAAATGAATGAATCAATGAATGAGAAGACTATGAAACAACAGTCAATAGCTTCATAACCAGGGGACTCACCTGGGATGTAAAAGAATGGGACATGAACTTGGATATCCTGAGTACAAAATGAAGGCTTTAACTTCAAGGCTAAATAAGTTACCTTATAATTTTACCTAGATTTTTAGTAAAAGCAAAATGTCATGTACAGGACACTATGGAAAAATGTTAGAATCTGAAGGGGGAAAATGTGAGAATGAGAAAATTGTTTCTCACCTAGTTTCAAGAACAATCAGCGATAATTTCCCATTTTGAAGCTTTCTGAAAATTCTATCATGTACTGCTGCCTACCTACAAAACCTAGCCAGGATTGTTTCAAAAAGCTCTAAAACAAAAGAATTAATGATTAGCTTTTGACAAAAGAAAAGGGTGTTTGCCCTTCAGTTAAGATATTCCACAAATAAACGGTTTGATTTTGAAAAGTCAAAAACTCAGAGGAATTTATCAGGAGTTTCTCCATTAAGTCTAAACATCTCATTAGTTGCCTAAAGTAGGGGTACAGATTATTTATGTTTTATCTATAACCAAAACAAAGAAATTGGTATCTCTAGAGGATAGTTAACTACTGATACTGGGCTGAGACTAGAGCAACAATTAACATAACCTAAAAACCTTGACGTTTTTGCCTACCACATCTGGTCAGCAGTTGACACATCTGAATTTTATCTAAATTAGGAAAGCTACTTTAGAAATCTCACTTTAACTATATCAGAAGTCATCTAAGTTACCTCAAGCGTTAGAATTGATTCATAGGGTGCCTTTTATAGGTTTTAGTGGCCAGTTCTTTATGCCATATGTAAATGTGCATTTATTTCTGTTCTTTACTTTGCCATTACTACAGCGTGCTGAAAAATTGTTATGATTATGTGATAATTACTGCTGCATTCTTACAATTTAGTAAATTGTTTTACTTATGCAAAAGGAAGCAACAAAGCAGCAGGACTATTATCCAGATTTTTGAAATAGCTCTACTATAGCATTTTTACTCTATAGGAATTAACATGCCATTGATAAATTATAATAACATATTTAGATAACTGCATTTGTGCATCCTGTAGAGGGCACTAAAACACATATAAAAAGTTCATCATATGCAAGTTTATACTACGTATTTTAAAAGTCACTGTAAAAACGCCTTAAAATACTCTTGAATTAATGAAAAAATGAAAATGTGAGAAGAATCCTCACATGTATTTCTACAATGCTGAAATGGAGATATGTTGGATATAATGCATTTTGGTGCGTATTAGACCACAATGAACCCAAAATGTTAGTGCCGCCAATTATTGAAAGTCATATTTTTTTGCAGATACGAGAAATAAAATGAAGCTATAATATCAGTTCCTCACAAGGTTGTTAAAAAGTTTCTATTTGATATTACCACTAGTTATCTTAATTATCACCTATTATGACGTCCTTTTTATTCTTGCTTTTTGTTAATGTTCTGGTATTCTCTCTAGAAGTAAATTACACAGATGAATACAGCACATTCAAACCTGTCATTACCACAATGCAAAAGGGCAAATGACTTAACTTAGATAAGTCTTTACTGCAGTTTTAAATGGAAATTCTGCAGCTGTGAGAAAGAGAGTGAATGTGCGACAGTAATTTTGTCACTTAATATTCTCACCTTCAAGTCAGCATAGCAGTCAAGCAAGCCTTTTAATTTAACAACAAAATGGGAGCAGATGTATTTCAAATCAGTTAACTGCAATGACTGTAAACCACCAATGGTGATGTTAGCGAATGTGTGCCTATGCGTGATCGGTATTAATCACAAGAAAGACACCATGTTTTCTGCAGGAAAGGACAAGATATTAAAGCATACTGCCATATGCTAAAGTTGGCCAAGATATGCATCTTTTGCCAAAGACTCAGATGTTCTTGCAGGCAAAACCCACAAGAGAGTTGCCACGTACCTTGCAGAGGCTGTGGGAAGAGCATTTATGGCAGTAATTTACTGCTAAATCTACCACTCCATTTTCAAGACAGGACTGAGCTGGTCACGGAGTAATTGATCAGTGCCATTCTCCATCCTCCCTTCTGTGCCACCAAGGAGCAGTATCTGGACGCAGAATAGAGCCCCAATTCTGATTACCTGGCAAGCCTCGTAACAGCCCAGCTCTGTTGTGAGTCTTGTGGCATAACCCTAGTCCAGTCTGCTCTTTTACTGTTTGTGAGTCAGGAGAGACTCAAAAAAATCACACCTTTGTCACTGCTGCAATACATCTATCATAAATTCACTGCAAGACTTCTAAGGTTTAAGCTCTTTTCATTGCCTTGCTACATACCAAGGCACGTCTCGCTAAAACTAGCAAAGCAGGCTATACTTCTGCATCAAAATCCGGTGTGGTCAGCGGCCAGAGAAACCTGTTGGTCATGTCCTCTGAGACATTAAACTACATTATGTGCAGGCATTTTCACAACACCATACTGAACACCGGGCACCAGGATGGTCATGTCTAGGGAACAGAACATCACACAATTTGACAGTCATCTTGAACCCAGTTCTTTTACTTTATCACTTTTCAGTTAAAATTACAGAAAGAATATGTTTCCTATGTCCAGCTATCAACAGAAGACCTTACCAGGTTCAGGGACAGGTTAAGAGACAAAAAAGAAAACCTTTCTTATTTTACCTTTTCTTCAGGTCAACTCTAAGAGGTATTTCTTTATATTATCCAGTTAACAAACTACCACGATGCTTACTAATCCAGCCTTTCAGCTTTCACCGAAAGAGAAACTTACTTGGAAAGACCTCTGTTCTTACATTCTTAAACCTTCCAAGGGAATTTATTTCTTTTAGATTTAGTCTTCCCCATCCTTTATTCTCCCTCTCCCCTCCAGACATCTTATCACTGTAAGTAATGTGTTCTGTTTTTCTCAGCAGAATACTCCCTCTGCTCCTTTCCTTGTTTTGTATTGAAAGTTCCTTTTAATTTCCATACTAATTTTTCACATTAATGCTTTGCCAAAATGAAATTGTTTTGAGTTACTGTTAGTTTTGCTGTCGTGAAGCAGAAAGGAAAAAAAAGAGTGTTTTCATTAAAACTTCAAATTCAGAAACTCTAATTGGTCTTTTGCTTTCATCCTAAATCTAAATATAAACCAGGGAGGCAAGGCCAAGAATGACAGTGAGAAGAAAAAAAATTGCAACTATAAAAAGCCTGAAAACAGTCCTGACAGCCAAAACATGAAACAAACTTGTAGATAAATACTTTTTCTGCACAGTATGCTTTATCTATTGCGTTTTCTCTGTTCCACACTGAGAGTGTAAAAACAGATTAAAGGAGTAGTCCATCATTTGGTAATGCTGCTAAGATAAAAATAGTAAAAATAATACATCTGGTTTGCTTGATATGAAAATAAATATTTTTTAAAAGGTATTTCCATTTGATGTTTAATGAGAAAAGACTTTCAGATGTAACTACCAACACTGCCTCATGCTTTTGACCATACATCAGGAAAGAAATTTTTCAAGTGAACCTAGCATTCGGCTACGGCCAGTATTTCGCTCTGTTGACCTTGGGTACATCTTATGTCTTAGTGTGATATCCAGGTACTTTGAAAGCTTTACGTGCTGCTGTATCTAGACCTTTGACCACCATAGCATACTGGCTTTGCAGAAAGGGACGCAGAAAAAGGACATGAAAAAGCACTGTTCCTAGTTACACTGTAAGTGGTGTAACCTATAGTACTTGCTGTCACTTCTGTCACCCTTTATGTATCAGATTGCTTTAGAACGATGATGACTTAAGGGCAAAGTCTCCACTTGAGCTAAATGACATTTTGGCAGCTGTAAAGGAATAAGGCTGCCTGGAAGAACTGAGAGACATGTGTGTGTGTGTGCGTGCGTGCATGTGTGTGTGTGTATGTGTGTGCTTAGATCTATGCTCTAGCAGTCTTTTTCTGGCATGCTCACAAAATACGTTTCAAACGTTTTACAAACGTGTTATCTAATAGCGTCAATGAAAACCAAGACATTTGCTAAAGAACATTTACCATAAAACTGCATTCTGATGCTTTCTAAGCAGGAACAGCCAGATAAACATATTCCACTACACCCATTACTGATATTAGCATGGACAGGATCAATACAAGTGTTCTGCATATATCAAAATTGTAAAATTCATGGTACGCATATTCACTTCAGTTTATCTGTGAATGTAATGTATACCATCCGGAAACATTGACATGTAGGTTTTAGTGTGGGCTATCAACGATGATATGATGATTTCTGAAAGGTGAGGTCTTTAGTTGCTTTACCTTGCTACGCTCATTCATCCTGTCCCTCCCTGTTGCAGTGAAATGTGCTCATTCATGCAGCTTTCTCATCTTCCCCTCGCTCTATAGAATCTTACTTAAAAGTGAAGTCGAAAATACATACCAAAAGTAACTAACTTCTAAAACAGAAGTATAGGAAATACACTATGCAAAGAGGAACTGTACAGAGAAGGAAATAAAGGGCAAAAGAATGGTCCCTTTTTATGGTCCAAATGAAATTCTTTTCATTATCTCTCCAGAAAGATAAGAAGGTAGCAGTATAATGTTATTTTAGAATGCCAATGTGGTTAAACATGGATGCTTTAGTTTGCCAAGATATGATCAAAACCAGCCACATTTGTTGTGTGCTCTTCCATTCATAAAGTTCTAATGCCATTTCGTGAATTAATCCTGTGAAACAACAGTGTTTCGTGGTGTTGCTTTTTGTCTCAAAACACCGCAGTTTGGCGCTAACGTAGCTCAGTATCATACCTAGGAATTCCCACCTCATCAAAGCATACGGTTGGGACCCGTATACTTGATTGTGACAGCATTTATTCCAATAGGAACCAATAAGTCTGCGTTCCTAGATTAGCACTGATCTAGGTTTGGAATGCAATATCCCAAAACTCTGTACCTCAGTTCAAGTAAAACGAAAATAGTTAATAAGACCTGACAGGAGATCACTCAAAGAAAAAAATATAATATTAATTGCACACTGTGTTATGCACAATTGTAGAGTACGAAATAATAATGTAAAAAAAGAATAAAGATTCAACTCTGTCGGAAAAAATAATATAAATTAGAAATGACAGTCAATGAACCTAATGAGAAGGACTTTTAGATAAGTATCAGGCATAAAGTATATGCTAGTGAAAGTAGATTAATTGAAAAGCAGAGAAGGAAAGTGAAAAGATAAATTTTCCCCAAGGAATTCAAATACGAAACAGGAAGAGGTCCTTGCTAAATTATTTATAAATTAATAAATGGGGATGCTAATTAATGTAGAAGGAAAACCAAATGCCTCAATAAAATCTCAGCCATAGTCCAAGATCCTAAGAACTATTTATTACTGCAGTCTTGCAAAGTTCCTCATTACATGCTTTAGCTTCAGTGGTACAATTCAGTGGACCAAAATTCAAGCACACAATTGAATGCTTTATAAGATTACTGACAGAATGCTTAGCTATTGGCCATGCAAATTCAAATCCAAAGGATGGGCAATGTAGCTCTGAAAAATGTGTTCAAACCAATGAGGCAACTAAAATGACAAAACATGGATAAGGAAAATGTATATTTTAACGATCTATATAATTCATAGCTGCTTTTAAAAAGCTTTGGTGAAATTAAGCATCAATTTACTTTGTTCATTCAAGGCTCATTCTTGCTCCTATACAATTAAAAGGCAAATCTTACACTGATTTCAAGCTCCAGGCTTCAGTCCCAGTTGATGGGGGCTGACAAGGATGGAGAAGAAGCATCATCTGTTTTATATTTGCTTTTGATAAGTTTTCTCTAGAATGAATTTACTGGCAACTATGTTTGCTGTCACAATTTTTTGAAAATGAGTATGGCAAAATAAATCTTGGCATTTTAACTACAAGTTTTGCACAGGCAACTGAATTCCAAGGATTAAGCTTATCCAATAATGAAATGAACATACTTCTGATGTATGTCAAAAAAGCTTGTATTTCAAATCCTAACAAGTCACAAAATAGTAGTCATGACCAAATTACCATCATAACTTATTTACCGAAATTCAAACAATTAAATATAAGAGAATTACAATTTGTTCACAGAAGTTTCACAAGTGGAAAGTCACCCATTTCTACAGTGGAACTGCTTAACACAACTTTTAAAAAACACAATAGTTCTATTCTTAGAAACTTGTCTGAGCCTGGAGATATTCATACATTTAGAGAAGCTAGGCTGTCAGAGGCCCTGAGATCAGTCCTATGAATATAAAAAATGGTGACTCTCTTGTGTTCAGCTTATCTGGACCTAAATAACCAGGTAACAATCAAATTTATCTCTAAGAAAGAGGTAAGAAGAAATAAATTAATTACTTAAGGAGACTAGCTGAGGTCTTAAGAAATTGAGAGGGATTACCCAAGAGGGATGCTTGCTCTGATCTGGGAAGCCCATTTGAAAAGCTTCAGGCATTTCTTACAAGCGAGGACAAAGTAGGAGGAGAAGATCTATGGCGTGTATATTTCTGAGCCAGGAATATCTGACCAGGCAAAAACACAGTATCACATAGCCAAATAAAATCTAATAAACTCTACTGAGAGTCAGGTCAAATTCAGTCACACTAAGGTCTCCATCAATGCAATTAGCAGTTTCAAGACCATTCACACTAGAATGTGTCTAGTTAGATTTCAAATAAGGGGAAAAGGACATGTTTTGCACCCACGTACAATATACTGTTTAGACTTACCTTGAAATTCTTGCCTGATGATAAGATCTCAGAAAAAGGAGGCTTCTCCCTGGATAAGTGCCTGCTGGGAAAAACTGGTTTGGCTGGTAGATGGAAGAATTTTGAATAGGAGTAGTAGTATACAACGAAGTCCTACTCTATCTGAAAGACTAGTGTTCATCTTAATGACAGGTCTCCCAAGAAACACAAGTATTCATGGGGTAAAGAAATAAAGCTGTTGACCAGTCACTGGTTGACAGAAATGGTCAACCTGTGACTGGTCAGTCTCCATGTGGAAAGGATGAGAACTCTGAAGGTCTTCCCTGGAACAAGCCAGAGCAAAGGTGTTAACCGTTTGTGAAGAAATGCAGACAGTAGAGATGGTAAATGTCTTGCCTGTCTCTCAAAGCACATGCTGAAAGGCAGCAGAGGAAACCAAGTAAGTAGGTGCTGGTTCTATGGCTGTACAAACACTACTTGCTGGACCTTGCTTGGGCATTCATGCCCTTCCTTCTATAGCAGAGGGGTATTCCACCTCCCTCATAATGCCCCATTGTGCTCAGGATTTATGGAGAGACTTCAGTGGTACTCTGTTTAATGAAAAACTTAAGAAAAGAATAAAATTATTTCCTATTGTTTTACTTTTACTTTGTAAAAGAGAAAAAAAGGAAGTTTACACTTAGCTTGAACAGAAACATTTTTATGCAAAAGTCAAAATGAGAGTTTTGTAATTGATAGGTTTCATGGCTGATTAGTTAGAGATACTAATGCAGAGCTAGGTGCAAACGCATATACTGATCTCTTTCTTTGGTCATGCTGCCCACCTGTTTTTTTTCATATTAAACACTGTATTATAGCTAAAAAAACCCCTTAAATAATATAAGTAAAACTACAATGATGAGAATTGTATCTAACACCTTAGTAAGAATTATTCTAGTGTAAATTTCCGCCAGTGTTACATATAGAACAAAAACAGTATATTGTTATACTGGCATCTTCTAGATATTATTGAAATCTGACTGACCTTCTTAAATTGTCTCCCATCTCCATCTAGTCTTGCTAAGTATTTTGCATTAAAACCTCATATAATCTACTAATATCACATTTTCTATAGGGACTTTGGAAATAATACACACATTACATTTACCAACTTTAAATTATTCGCCCACAAAAACATTCTTGTTTTTTATGGAAGGAAACTTTTTAAAATTTCTGGTATAAATTCAAGTGTGAGGTAGGGTTATTTAGTGACTGACTGTTCGGATAAATAAAAGCCCAAAATAATAGTTAGTCATAAAGTATTAAAATGCAATAAGAAATAATATGAAGCACTTAAAATTACGTAAAATAATTAACAATTCTATGTAATACAGCTACATGTGACATTTAAATAAAATTAATACAGAGAAGTCTTCTCTTAAACAAGCAGAAACTTATGAGAAGTGTGTCTGCCTATAATAGCGACAGCTGCAGAGTAGGACATTACTCTTAAGCTTAGAAAGAACAAATTTTACTGAATTTACGTTAGTTGGCTTGTGACTAGAGATAAAAAGAAAATCTCCTCTAAGGCACATTCCTTGCTGTGATCAGTAAGTTCAAAACCAAACCAGGATCGACCAGCTTATCTTCAACAGATGTTGGTATAATTTGTTCTGTAGAATAAAATGAAGGAAATTCAGCATTCTTTATAGCCAATCTATTCCAGTGGTTCACTATTCTTTCCATTAAAAAGTCTGGGTTTTTTCTTTTCTTTTTTTTTTTTCCATTAAAAAGGTTGGGGTTTTTCTTTTTTTTTTTTTTTTTTTTTTTTTTAACTGATAGAGAGCATCCCTTGTTTTTCAACAGACTGTTTCTCAAGGCCTCAAGACTGATATCATATTCCCTTTGATATTTTTTTTCTTCAGGCTCAACAGCACCATCTTCTTCTCTCTTCCCTCAGAGATCAATGCTTCTGGACAACTAATCTCTTGATGTTGGATTCTATCCAGGTGTTTACTGAACAATGGTACACCAAACTGGACTAAGCACTGTGGAGAGGACTTTTCCAGTCTTGAATAGAGCAGAAGATCTGCAGGCTCTACTCCTGTTTACACATTCTAGCTTCACATCACGTGATGCTCTTCAGCTTGTGATCCAAAGACCCTCCTAACTCTTTTTCTGAGGACTCCTGTGAGCCTTACTTATGAGTTCTCTGAGGTTTTAAGATTGACCTCTGGAAGTCAATTTGACTTTGTTTTGCTGTTGTCCTTCCCTGTAACTTTCAAACAGGGGATGTTTTCATTACATGGTTGTTGCCTTCCCTCAGATTTCCTTCTACCTTCAGTTCCTCCCCACTGATCAGCAACACTCCTTACAGTACTTTTTCAACACTCTGTCATCCTTATAGTCTATAAATCTTTTGTACAGTCTGTCTTGATCTTTTCCTTTTTTTCCAACAGATGTCTGTCTCTGTAGTTAAAAGAAACAAGAGGCCCCCAAACATTCCAAAATGCTGTCACCAGGCCCTGTGCATTAGATGATTCTTTTTTTTTTTTTTTTTTATAAAAAGCTTCATCTGTACAATCTTTTTGGCTTGGTGGTGAACATTACCATCTAGGTTCTTTGCCCTTTCATCAGCACCCATGAAGTATAAATCCATTTGCATTTTGAATCTCAGAGCAGTTATACATTCTTCAGATTCATCCATTTGTACCTGCATATTGAGGTTCTTTGCTTCATTCTCTTTTTATGCAATGATCCTTACCACATATAATTTAATTTCTTTTATAGAACATATGTTGATTTTTGCTACTTTTCCTTCTGGAATTTACATTACCCATTCTGAATTCTATACATTTCTATCTACACTAAATCTTCATACACATATACAGACTTCTGTGCTTTCTTAACCTTGAGCAAAGCCACATTGTTATATACTTTTAATTCACATACATCGATGATCTTTTTTCTAGAGCTAAAATGATGGCTTATTATGTTTGTGTCTTGATGTGCTGAATTTAATGCTGTCAGACACTGTGAAACGTAAACTCATCATTAGCCACAATGAGGATAGGAATTTAAATTCACAATGTAGGCTGCAGGCTGCAGGCCATATTTTTGTGGGCGATATAATTTTTTTTCTGGAGTTGCTTCCTATGGGCGAAATTATTCCTAGCTTATAGGAGTCTGCTATGAATAAGCTTTGAGATGTATTGCAGAGCAGAAATTATTTGAATATATATTTTTCACAGCTTTGACAGAATACCTGCTTTATAAATAGATCTATGGATAACAGTGAAGACCAAGATGTTACTGGTGGAAATCTGCTAACTTTTCCTCTGAGTAAAGCTTTGTTTCAACGTGTGACTGCCATGGACTCAAACAGTACCTCCCTGTGAGGATTTCTGTAGTTATTCTCTCTGCTACTTTCTACCTAAGTTTAGAGTCAAGATCTTGTTCATTCACATAAGTTTTGAAAGTATGGTGTATGTCATGAAATATTCCTGTACAATCTCACCATGCAGTTTATGGCTACTGAATACATTAGCTTGTACTGAAAGCTGGGTAAAAAAAACTGCCTTAAGATCAAATAAGAATAAAAAAGACACTTTGCAGTGGTTTCAGAGGAAACAAAGTGCAGTTCTGACATGTATTACACGGCTTACAGAAAGAGCTACTTCTATATATTGTTTGGGAAAAGTCAAATGCCTGCAATATTTCCTAAAAATGTAATAGTATTACTCCTATTCTGAAGGCTTTACAAATTGAAATCCAAATTATCTCATCTTCTAGCATCTAATGAGAATACTGTTCCAGGACAAAGCAAGATATTTTTGGCCTGTATTATCATCATTATAGGGCAAGTATTTGGAGCCAAATACTCTTTTCATTGAACCATTGCAGCCTGACCCTTATCTCCAACAATAGAATTTTGTTTCCAGGCAGAAATAAATCACAAGCAAGTATTTTAAGGCAAAAAAAGAAAATGGGAATGCTAGAGCTCCTTTATGATTCACCTTTCCCTCCTGTGAGTAGCTATATCTTAAAAATAGAGATGGGTCTGACTGCTGTAATTTAAATGTGCATTTTCAAAACTCCCAAAGCCTGAGGACATGTGAGTGTCAGGTTTAGCTCAGGTTTTAACAGTTAGACTTTCACTACAAAATCGGAATCCAGTTCATATCCAGTTCCTGCATCAAAACCTTCTGAATGTTTAGTATGTGTTATCCAAACAAGCTGGTTCGGTTTGATTTCAGAGTTATCTCAGCTTACTCATAATGGGGCAGTTTTCCACCCTTATATAGGCCATGTGGATTTGCCTGGTATCATGCAATTCAGACCCTTCAAAACTAGAATGACTTTAAATTGCATCTCTGGACTCTGCACAGTCCTTAACCGGGAATGTGGAATATGATTGGGAATACAATGCAGATATTAGCAGGTTTTCCTAAAAATATTCATTCTTATATTGGTCACAAATATCCCATAACTTAATTTTGGTGTCAAAGGTTTAACCCGAAAACCAGATTCAATCTGGAAGTTAGAATCAGCCTCTGGATCAATACTGCCCTGTACCAGAACAGAGCAAATATAGTCTCTTCACCAGCTTTGGGAAGCTGCTGCCTGTGTTCTGCAAAGGAACAGCTCAGACAAGTATGGAATCACCTCAAAAACACAAGCCCTTTTTAATAGAATTAAATAGATTACCGCCCAGAAGAAGAGGAAAGGATTAAAATCTGTCTTCTCTTATAACTGATGTTATCATGAAAAAAAGGAAAATAAAAGTTTAATATGGAGGCAGAGGCATTCAGAAAGCACAGATTATAGAAAAGTTGACTCTCTAGGTAGAGGATGATTTTCCTCTACCTAAACATCAAAAGAGTGTAATTTTTCTGTTTTTTTTTCTTTTCTTTTTTTTTCTGCCTGACTATATGTTGGCTCCTTCTACATCTCTGTCTATAGAACATTCTTGTTGAGTATTTATGTCTCTGTCTATAGAACAGCCTTGTTGAGTATTTTTCAATGGAATGGCTGTAAGAAATTGAACATATTTTCCTGAGCTGGCAGAACTGCTTGCACATTTATCTGCCTTTGGGTCTATTCCCTTTTCAGAAAAACTTCTTTTATCAAGGCTTCTTTCTCTTTACATACATTCCGGAGACCAATCATTCTGTTCCTTGGCATGTTTTTGTTCAAGTGCCAAAACCCAAAATCTCACTTTTGCAAACAAATTGTTATTATCCTTAGGTCAATGTAGTCCTCCAACAATCTGCATAGTCACCTGCAGGCTGATATAAATACACACTTGTATTCTGAGCTGGCTGGATGCTTTCGATCCTTAAGTAGAAGATATAAATCTATTTGTGCCATGTCCTGGATAAGAAATTTATTTATTTAGTCTCACTGCTTTTAGCCTGCCTATAAAACTTCCAGTTCATAGACAGCTTGGAGCTCACATATATATGCTTGTAATCAGCTCTACAGTTGTGCCTCAAGAGGAACGCTCTGACAGGTTGCTCTGTTGCCAAGTGGTTAGACTCCTGCAATAATATTATCTTTCAATCAGAGCTATCATACAGAGAAGTCTGGACATTAAGTGCTTCCCTGAGATCTAAATAAGCTTATCAGAAACGTTGTTCATGCAGCACATTTTGGTGTACATATTACTGTAGTCATTTCTGAGGAAACACAGAAATTCTCCACAAGTAATGCATTTTTGTTACTGACAGATGATGATAAAAGAATCCTGGTTCATTCAGTGTTCAGGGTACTGAGAGTCTGGCATATCTACTTAAAGGTTTAACTTTTTACTACAACTTCAAATACAGTAGTTTTACTGTGGCCACATAATTTGGCTGTGTAAACCAGCTTAAAGTGATTAAGTGCTTCCCTTCATCTTGTGCCACTTCACTCTCCAAACTCTGTCTGTCCTGAATGACAATCCACCAACTGAATGTGGCAAATCCAAGATCTTTCCCATTCATACTGAAATTCCTGTTCAGTCTCTGAAGGCACTAGATATAAGCCTACTGTAATGACAACATACATCAAATAATCATTTATTTTTCTACATTTCAGTACTTGTTATAAATATTTTATTTCTACCCTTCCAACCTAATTTGCAATTCACATATATTTCCTCATATTTCTGTCATATTTCCTTTTAATAGCCATAAGCCATATTTCCACTTTATCATTTCATTTTAACTACTTTGGAAGACCTTTCTGTATCTCAATTACCTGCAGACTCACAGTCCTTACAGCATAATCTTAAAATCAAAACTGAGGTACTGATGCACTCCTCTGCATGTTAATTTTTGATATTATTAGAATATTATTAGAATATAAGTATGTAGGCATCTTCTGAAGTTTCCTTGATACATCAAGGCTCTCATCTTTCATCCAGTGAAGTAAATGGCTTTGATCAAAGCCATACTGAACATACTATAAGCATATACTTTAGTGTCATGAAAAAGATACTTGCAGCCCTTCACAGATTTTTCCCTGGCACTGCTCTGGTGCCAAAGTAGCTTTGACCTACATCTGTCCTGCTATTAATCTGAGAAAATTTCCATTAAAACTGAAGTATGCTATCTCCTGTCCTTCTCCGACTTTGGTCTTTCTACTAACTTTGCTGTTTGACAAGGAAGAAGGCTCATGGGAGGTCATAGTGGTCTGCAAAGTCTTTATGCCTCCTTTTTTTTTGTTTCTTCTACAACTGCTAGCAACCACGTACAAGCCTTATTACAATTGCAATTCCCACAATGAGATCTATTATTATGTTTGAAATATGGAAACAAAGTGATCTTCAACTAATTACATCAGCTCACACAATACAGACATGGAGCTCCATATAGCTGAAAAGTTTTGTGTTTCAATAAATTATAGAAGCAGTTGAACTCTATAGAACTATTACTAAAACCTTGGTAAAACATTAACTGACAAGTTTTTAATTAGCTTCTTACTTATTTTTAGAGGAAAATGTTACTGTTAACATAATATGTATCATTATAACATAATTCAGTTTTATGCAGAAAGGACTTCAGGTCCTGTGCTAAAACAGGTCACAACACACAGACATGCAGCAATAAGGGATGAAAGAAAATAAGCCAGCACTTAAGAAAGTAATAGAAAACAAAATGAATTACTTCTCCATCAAGGTGAGTAATATTTTCCAAACAATCTAGACTAGGTTATTTAGAAAAAGTGATACAGCTCATTTGCTGCATCTAGAAAACATAATTGGATTTGACTGCAGACCAGCAATGGCTTCTGTTGGAAGACCTATGTGGTTCACTTTGAAAATCCATATTTGCCTTGCCTCTTTTTAGGCATGATTAATCAAAAAGCCACACGTGTAAATACAACTGATTTAGAAGAAGGTACCTAAACCTGTAACAAATCAAGTTATGCTATTGTTTTTATGGGTCTTGAAAGCAGGGTCAGGGATTAAATCATGGTTAAATAAAGAACACTACAGCCAAGTCTGAATGAAGTATATAGATCAGAAGAACGTGTAGGAAACAATATGAAAATTGAATTGCAGTTTCTTCTCCTTCAAAAATTATAGAGAGAGAAACACTCTTCAAAAAAGCAAAATGTCTGTATAATTTGGATAAAATATTGTAAGTTTAATGAAAAAAAAAACCAAACTTCTGATAACGTGCTTTTGGCCTTAACTGAGAAAACCACCTCAAAAGTCAGGAGGAGAAAAAAACTTAGTTATGTTGTCCAAAAAAGTAGGTGTTTTTCTTAGAACATAACTAGATGACCTCCACTTTGCTTAGTGCTTCTTAAACAGCTGCTAACTACAAGTGTGGTTTAAGAAACAAGAGGAAGACAAACTGTACTAACACAGACATACAGTGAAAGTTTTTATAGAAATAATTACAACCTTCTTTCATAGCAGTGTCTCAGAAAAAAATCTGTATTCACCTGGGCCTTAATCTGTTTTCTCACAAGTACTCTGGCAGGCATAAAGCTGAGCCACGAGATATGCTTGTACTCCCACCTACAAGTTTCACCAATACAATGTTTTCAAGTTCTGCTACAAGAGTATGGTATAGAGATAATATTGCAATTAAAAGAAATATGAAATAAAAGCATAAGGTAGAAAACTTTGTATTAAGATTCAAATAACAGAAGTAAAAATCAAACAGATACTCTTGCTCTGCAACCGCAGATGGAGCAAAGAAGACTCCACGATGCTACACACACTGTCCATTCATCAGGACAGGGGACTGTACGGGATGGAGAAAGGTTTAAACGTGCAGAAAGGAACCTATGAGTTCACCAGAAACTGCTTATTCCTGCTTGTTTCCCAGCTCTCTGTCAATATCTTTACTTCATCATGCCTTTCTCTTCCCTCCCTGCAAAGCTCCATGATACACGTTGAGTTGGGTGGTAGGAGACGTCCCTGCTCAACGGGGCATTAGTCAGCTGCAATTCTAACAGCTCTGTCTAACAAAGCAAAGGTTGAATCTTTTTTTTCTTTCCTTGAATAATAAAGTAGAAAAGAGCTAACACAGTTAAAAGAAAGAGAAAGAGTAACGATGGAAGGAAGAATAAGCTGTCTGAATTAAATCAGCCAACCACCTAGCTCTAAAGAGAGACACTCTTAACGGGGAAATATACAGCTGCAATATCTCTGAAACAAAAAGTACTACTTCTGACTCCATATTTTTCTTACCTGGGAAATATATTGATAGCTGGATTACTAGCCTGTTTCTACTATACCTTTCTCCCTGGAATAGGCTACCTATATAAAAATTTGCAAATAAAAATGCTACAAAAATAATCAATGAGAAGCTGTAATCTTTCAAGTTTTTATTAATCAATATTTTCTTATAATGCTTTATGATAGATTGCTTTTTAAAGCTGTGCATTACAAAAGCGTTCTTCTGAATTGAGAAAAAAATCACATAATATAAATCCCAGATTGCCATAGTGGTTTATAAATGTCCATGAAATGGGTATGCTTTAGAAAATTAATTACCAAAATGCGTCATTTATTGGACCCATTCATAGTAAAGTGTTTCACAGCTAAGCAAGAAAATAAAATCAGGTTTTCATTGTCGTACCACACTTAAATATCTACATGGGAGAGTTTCACCACCAAATAAGCACAGCTTATTTTTGCTTTTTGATATTCATTTTTTGTTTTCTCTGTTCTTCCATAACTCCTTTCCTATTTCGCCCCGAGGCACCGTGACTACCAAAACACAGGCTTGAGAAAATACACTAAAAAAAATTTCTGGTTAATGTTTGACATTATGGTGCCTTGCCAGGTTTCATCAGTCATATCATATCACACAGAGTAATGCACTCTGATTGATGCAACTCACAGGGACTCATCACCTTTCTTGTGTTTTCTGAAGAATTTAAAGGTAACATACAATCTTTGGACAGAATTCAAAGAGCTAATATATGAATGAAAGATTTTGGTATTTTATTCATCCATGAAGACAGAACTTTTTTTTTTTAACCTTTGGGAGATTTTTTTTTTAAAATACTTTACTTGAGATCGCATGCAACTTTTAGTCTCCATTGGGAGATCAATGTTAAATTATTTCAGTTTTAGAATGAAGTCAACAGTAAAGCATAGATGTCTCATTATAGCTTTATTATTTGGCTGCAATTAGTACTTATGCTTCAAAAAGCCTTTCAGGGATACAGAAATTGGGATATGAGGTTATTCTGTCTAAGCCTTTCATAAATGCTCATTCATTTAGAAATCTAATACTCTTGCCTTCTTTCTGTGGGATGCTTTTCTCCTCTAACAAGATGACAGAAGGGTTAACCTGAAGTGGGCCCTAGGGATTTAAAGAATAAAATTTTGAAACTAGCCTTTTATAGCCTCATTATAAGATAGTTTACTAACGAAATCTGATTTCAAGAGAAGATGATTATCCAGAGATTAGAAAGAATGATCCCAACGTCATTAAATTACTTTTGAATAAACACAAAAGAAGGCAATAATTTTCAATTGATTTTAAAAAATAAATCACACTTTCAAATTACACTTGCAAAACACCGTAACATATTTTTCTAAAGAAACAGGCCGAATGCTGGACATTAGGCTATTTAATGGCACATAATTTGTAATTGACTTCAAGACTTAAATGACAACATTCAGAACCTGATAAATCCTCCAATATGCATATTTTATTTATGATATTTAAACGCTACCTAAATCTTTCTTTTTTTTGTGTGTGTGCAAGTAATTAAAGCTAATGTTTTTATAGTTTTAATCCTAAAATATTTTTTCTAGTTCAATGAAAGAATGTCTTTGAAAATTCAATCCTAACTCCTGTTTATTTTTCATTTTAGCCACAGAAGGAAAATCAATTACTTGTACAAACAACTCTAGTAGTGACATTCTCTGATGGGACTCAACAAGTATACAGTAATCCCTGAAACAAAGATGAATATATCAAAGCAGCACTAAAGTAGGTTTTCCTGGACTTTACTTTTTTTCTTTTTAAATTTTTTTTTTTTTTTTTTAATTGGGGAGAAGCTTAATATAAATACATATACAGTCAGGTGTATTTCTAGAATTAAGGAGAAAATCCTGTTCTTTTCACAAGAAACAATCTTATATCCCATGCTAAGAATCATTGAATAAATTTTCTTTAGCTGTTCTGCTTTCTATACCACCAATGCCAACAGGTGCTATGGGAACTCAAGCCACTTTGAAGTTAAAGACAGTTGAGCAGTCCTTTGCTTTTGAAGTCTGATAAAAAAAAAATTACCATGGCATCTACAAATTATTAAATTTCTTAATGGCAGGAAATCTAATCCTCAGTGCCATTTGTAAGATGTTTTATTTTTTAACTTATGATAGATGCTTTGAAATCGCTTGTGTCAATTGTATGTTTAACTTTCTCAGTATTTAATATTCTGATCAAGTTTGAACCCTAGCAGGATTCAGTATGATTCTCTTTTTCTTTCTTGTGTTATTCCAGTTATTGTCTTAAGTTTTATTATGGTAAAGTTCTTGTACAACTACTATCTATGAAGAATGCTGCTGACTGAACAAAACAAAGATGTCTCCCTCTCCTAACCCCAAATTTGGTGAATTAATACAATATTTAGTGTATTGTACTGGATACTACAACATCACTAAACTGCCTTCTTGTAAAAACCTTTTCTTTTGGTTTAGCAGTATTAAAACAGATGACTTGGCTAGAGAAGATAGACAGAGGTCAGATAGGAATGAACAGGGAAGAAAAGTTATCCCACATATACTGGCAAGCAACAGTCTTGAGGCTTATGAAGAAAGCTCAGTCATAGCTTTACCCTGGACTTCCTGGAACTCTTTTAATGTTATATCTGGCATTACATGGAAGTAGAACTACCTAATTTTTTATTTTTTTTTAAACGGATTAAAGTTGCTACTAATGCATTTCTTAGTTTTACACACCAGAAAGGGATATCTTACCATAATCATCACAAACCAGAACCATCTTCTACTTTCTACATAACTGAACATTCAACCTAGTAGGTTGATTTCAAACTCTGTAACTCAGGCATCCCCACATATAGACTAACCTAAAGATAAACACTCCTAACTGGTGAAGCAACTCAAGTTTTGTATCTTATTCTAGATTATGAGTGGATAGCTCAAGTCCAGTCCAAGTTCAGATAAGATTTTATTAAGCAGTCAAAGTTAAAGCATTTATCTCAAACAAACCAAGGTAACTGATTTTTTTTTACAGGCGAACACGTTTCTTAATCAAATGGGTTACTGATATATATATAATGATAACAGTAAAATATCAATGAGAATTATTTTTCTTATTCTATTGAAAAAATGTTCAAGTCAAGACAAGTTTTCTACTTACTACACTTCAGCTGAACCTCTTAAAGTAAAGCAGAGTACATACTCGTAATTCACATGGAAGTTAGACTTGATACTTCGTATACAGAGAAGACAAAGGTCATAGTATATAACAATAGTTTTTATCATTGTGAAGGGGTATTATCTACATAAATGGCATAGATACAACAAAAAAATGCTTTATTAATGGTAACATATGAAAGCCAAATCACTGTGGTAAGCGTGATTTTTACCATAGTTGGTCCTGCAGAGTTTAAATAAAAATCTGCCTTTAGAGGAATTTATTTTTAGATTATGAAATATCTTTTGGTTGGTCAAGCAATCACTGATGATGAGAAGACTTTTTCCGTTCCATGAAAATTTTGTAGAAGACTGATAGATTAATTATTATGAAGGGTATTAAACAAACAAACAAAAAGTTTACATCTATTTAGCAACCTTATTATCACCATACCTGTTACTTTCAGTCTGTCGGCTCCAATGACAATCTCATCTTCATCTGCAGAAAACAATACTTTTCCACCTTCACTTGCCCTCACTTCAAATCTCTTACACTGGGCCTCCACAGCATCAGCTCCTGAAATCAAGGAAGTGAATGTTTCATCTAAGATATTTTGTAAGAATAAAAGTAATCATTAGCTTAAACAGAACATCCAAAACACAGAGAGTACGTGAGGCTTTTATAAAATAGTTGACTTTCTGTAAGCCTAGCAGGTAATTTGTTTCATAAAATATCGTTAAATGAATTTACAGGGTAACTATTTCACTACTGCATATCAGGATAGAATTTAAAATAACTATGAAAAATATCTATTTCAGTGTCATATGCAGAAGTCAACACAAGCATTTAGATGTACTTAAACTCTGAGATTTTGAAATGCCAATTCAGACAGAACTTTCTGGGGTTTGTTCAGCTTAAATCATAGTTTCTTGCCAATGGAAACAAAGATAACATATGAGCTTATTCCATAAAGACCAAGAAATCAACACAGCAGAACAGGGTATTTTTCATTCAGTTCTACTGCCAACCTGAACAGTGGAATAACCGAATTAAAAAAGCCAACAAAACAAACAAAAAAGATGAACTGAGATATCATGATTTAGATCATATTCTATGAAACAAGACTCCCAATGTCTCAAAGCTCCAAAAACCTAAAATACTTCTGAAATCAAACAGATCTATGGAATTGCATCTAACAGTGCGATAAAAACAGTTTGCAGATACCAAAAGTCTGTTAAATTTACTATGCTTTCCAATTTACAGGTCTTCTTACTCTTTAGTGTTTTGTCTGCTAAGTTGTTTCTGAAAATTTTTATTTTATTTTATTAATCAATGAAAGCAAAACTTCAGTTCTTCAAATGGTATTGAAAAACAATGAACTGGATAGAACACATCCAGCTGTAAGACAAATGACAGGATTTCAGGGAATAATTATCTGATAATTTTCTCATTGATCTGTAATTAGATTTCTAAAGTACACCTGGAATGATCCATCAATCTATACGGGTAAAAATTACGAGGAAGGCATTATGGACAAAGAAATACATGTATGTCATTTCAGTTTATCAATCTGGCTTAAGGTTTGTAAAAAAACACCTGCTTCCATAATGTGGAAGTTTTCAGTTTAATATGAAAATGCACATTATCAAAACATATAAGAAGAAATATAAAAGCTGTGATAAGTAATTTTGGATGAGGAATTGCCATAGCAGCCCTTAATTTGCCAAATCAGCTATAAAATCAAACCAACAATTCCTCTTACTTTCAGATGAACTTACATTTGTAAGGTAAAAAGTTACCGGTTATTTTTAATTCATGAAAGTAAAAAGAAAATGAAAAGGAATTCTAAAAATACTTGTGATGCTCCATTTTCCTGAAGTTAGATATGTTTATTCTGTTGTAAAAGTGTAAAATGGTATTTTCTCTCTTTCTCTGTGCAATTGAACTTTATTTTAACTGTGATAATCAGGTTGTTGTCTTTGTTTAGAAAAAATATGAAGTTTTTGTAAAGACAGACAGGAACAGATTCAGATAACCTAAGGCTAGCCATGGGACAAGCACTATATCTCACAGCCATTTCAGGATGCTCGCTAATAAAAGATGTAACAGTGACCTTGCTCATGGCAGGGGGGTTGGAACTGGATGATCTTTCAGGTCCCTTCCAACCTAAAACATTCTATGATTCTATCACAAAAAGTCCAATTGTCCATCAGGATAACTGTAATCACAATATATGTTCACACATAGCTATCTTAGTGAATTCATCCATTACTCTTAAATACTTTCCAAACGTCAGTGGTGGTGTCCCTCATAGTGCTGCCCCCAGGCACATTGGAATTACTTGTTTAAAATGCTAGCATTTAGCTAGAGATGCATGCTAGCAGTACAGCTGGGAGGGATACTCCTTCCTTTTTCACCATCACAAGTAAGGATGTCTTTTCAAAAAGCTGTTAAATACTTATTTATATTTATTTGTTATATGAATGATTATTTTATGAAACCCAGTGAGATCTCGGCATTATCAAGCCTCTGTTGAGTTCAACAGACTGTTGTGTATCTGTCCAGTGGCAGAAACACAAGAAGAAATTAGAAAGTCAATTTATCAATTTTTTCAGTTTTACTTTTAGTTTGCAAATACGTTAAGCTTGTATGTTGTTTTGCAAAAAATTCCATTGCAAAATAAATCATACTGTTGCTGACTATATCCAGTTACTCTACAAAATTGGGACGACCATGTAACTCAGATTACTGTAAGAACTGTAATAAAACAGATGATATTACTATTTCATTCATTTAGAAGAGGGAGAAAATACAATAAAATATAGACTGGTTTAAAATGCTTGCAGAAATTATTAATTATTATTTATTGATGACTTTTGAAGATTATATGATCCACTCATAATTTACACACAGCTATGATTCAGTGCTCAAAATGATATGATAGTCATGAACAAACACTGTTCACAATAGTAACACCAACATGTAATCCTCTTTAGAAAGCACTGCACAAGAATGTTTATTTTAGAATGCTTCTCGCAGCTCAGAATGGGAAGATCTGCAGAGGATAAAAGGATCAATGCTTTCTTGTTGAATATAAGTGCTTCCAGAAACGCTGTGGTTTGAAGGAAGATCTCCGAGATAACATCAAAGTTGTTGCTGAAATTGTTGATGTCAAAATAAGTGCTAGCTTCATATTTGAAATAAGAATGAGTGCTGCTATTTAGCCATTTCATTATAGTTTGAAGAACAATTGTGCCCTCTCTGTGTACCATTGATATTTTGCCACTGTGTTCTCTGGAGGGAAATAAACCCCAGGCCTGTTACTAAGTTGTTTGGATTGTCCTAATAAAATCATACGCTGAAAGGTGAAAATCAAATAACCTTACTATGGTAAACAGAGAAACCATTTAAATTTTACATAAGCCTTTTACAATGTCTAGCTGTTATTCATTGATAGATATTTTCTTACTGCTTCTGTTGAAATTTTTTTTCAGGATTGGAAAAAATTCTGACACTATGACAACATTCCATTGAGATACACTTTTTGGGATACTGTTTACTTTTGGTTTGGAATTGTTTGTTCTTCATTGTGAAATATTTAAAAGGTATACAATTAAAAGGCATTAATTTAATGCAAAATTTATGAAAGCAATATTAAAATTGACCTAAAGTATATGCCTTTGAGGAAAAATTAGAAGCAGCCATTTTTCCTGTTTCAGTCATAAGCTTGATTTAAAAATCCCAAAATCTCAAAGCCCTTCTGGAATTGTATATTTATTTTTCTGACAAGTTTAGTTTTCAATCATTTTGTAAATTTCATTCTGTTCTAAGACAGGTCTTAGAGTAGGATGTATTACACTTCACGAGAGCTGGAAAGCATAGGTGAGAATTCTGTTGCAGAAGTAAATTTCAGTTAACAAGGAACATGAAGTGTATTTTAAAACAAGCAGCTCGTGGTTTCAGGTTGCTTAACAACTACCAGAATGTTCGACGTGAAACTCTTGCATCCTGAGCATATTACCAAATATAGCACTTGATAAACTATCACAATCATCAAGATCACACGCTTTAAAAATTTCTGAACACCACTACATACAAAGCATGGTATTCTTATTTCCCCCATTTTGCAGAAGGAAAAGACATTGCAGATGTCACGGTACCACCAGTCCCTAAAATGCAGACGGTTCCTCCCGGTAAGTGCATTCATGGTGCTCAGTATCTGGTCCCCCTGCACGTGCCGAACTGGTGTGGCATCACCTGGACTGGTGTGCCCGCCAGGCACCCTGCCTGAGCGCTTGCCCTTCCTTTGGAGGGAAACTGCAGCGAGGAGGAGGAGGGAGAGCCCTTGAGTCTGGCTTCAACCGTTAGAGAGTATACTTCAGTTATGTTTTTGCGGAAACAATCTGAGCAGAAAAAGCTGAAAATCCCTTCTACAACGTCAAGCTAAAGGTCAGTCAGGGTGTTTGTGCTATAACAGGTAATAGAGCCAGGTAGACCAAGTACATTCTGCTCTATGTGAATCATTGTCTGGAGAGCTGTTTGTAAAAATACCATGCTCATTTATGGAGACAGGTAATGAGAACATAACAAAGGAAAACAAAACACTCCACTCAACTGATTAGCAAAAAATTAATTCAACATAACCAATGTTTATTGTCATGGCCCAGGAGACTTGCTTTTTAGTACTGACGGGTTGCAAAGCAAGGACAACAGCAGCAGCATCCTGCAGGGACCGGGAAGCAAAGCGGAAAAAGGATGGAAGGTTGGACCTGTCGTTGTCCTGCAACCACAGTGACAAATCAGGAAACCAAAGGATAATCACAACTAACTTCATACTAACTTGTTTCATCTTTGTTTAAAAGCTGATGATTGCTTAGCTCCCTAAAAGTAAGTGGCATTATAAGTACTGTGGCGCTGTTAATTTACACAAATGAAAGTTGTTAGTTCTGCAAAGAAAAGGGATTAACAGAAAACATGAGAGAAATCAAAGAGAAAAAAGACCTGCCAAATTCTTACTCATTATATATCACTGCAAGTGACAGCCCATGTTTCAAAAACTGCCTTTTAAAACTTGTGATGTTTTTAGGATAATATAGCTTATCATGAAGAACAACTTACAGAACAATGATCTGTAGCTTCTACAAAGAAATGCATATATTTCAGATGCTCAGCATTTGTGCTTCTTCAGCATCACATTGTATAAAAGCACACCTAGAATTCACCTAGTCCAAAATATCATTACAGGACATAACTCTACTTTTTTATGCTAAAAAAAATAGGCTTTTACTTCATTTTGCGCTCAGGTCTTAACATTGCATCACTTAGTATTACTCGTTCATTGCTGAAACAGTGGTTAGTGTATTCAAGCCACTTGAGAGATTACTAACAAAACATAATACATGTTAAGTTTGTCTCTGACATAGAACCAGATGTGAATGTTATGAAAATTATTGTGAAAAGTTAAACTGCCTATAGAGTAATCAATGCTATTAAAATGGAGTTCTGTTTCATTACATTTTCATTTTCCAGTTGAAATAAGAGTAAGCAGATGCATGTGCAATGTATTAGTGTATTATCTTCTTAGCTGTAATGCAAATTGCTGTGTTCCAAAAACACTCTACAGACATACATGTCATAAAATGTTTGAATCTTTTAACAGTACTAACAAAAATGATGAGAATCACCTCTTTTAATATCGTGCTTGAACAAAGCAACTCTTTTGAAATTTTTAGCTCAAACTTCTAGAGCAATCACATCATCCACTATGCTTATTTTCAGCAAATCATATCTGCTTCAGTCCAGAGAAACATGCAAGAAAATCGATCTTCCAAATTCTATTCCTAAAGGTAATTTCTACAAAACACGTGGCTATCTGAAAAGCTTTCTAGCTGTGCTACCTTATACTATACTACTAACCTACTTCGTACTGGAGATGCACTCAGCTTCTTAATAGCTTTAATCAGGATCAAGGGAAGTGCAAGGCAAACTCTCTTTTCATTTTGTGTCCAGGAAAATTATTTACTTGTAATTTCCATTGTATAATAATGAATTAAATTATTAAGTTTGTGTGAAATTCCATTCATTTAAAGTATATAGATGAAATATGTACATTTCATATTCATCCATACATTGTATATAATGATGGTTTATAACACATGCTTGTTGCACAGCAGTTGTATAATGAAAACTATCATTAAACCAGCTGTGTTAAAAATGATGCAAAGCATAAAATTATTCATTTTAGCTACAGTGAAGATGCGTTAAAAGAAAATGTTTGGCAAGTACATACAATACGGATATAGAGAATTATAGTACTGTAACCCAGATTAACAGTAATAGAGATTAAATTTCAAGACAAGAACTGTGTCTATTTTGAATTTGTGCAGTGTCTAGCTTGACTTACTTATTAAGTAATACCATAATAACAACCATGAAGAATGTATGCTTTCAACGTTTTGCTTTTTAAAGTCAATGATGCCTTGTACTACATTATTATTATTCAGGAAAACAAATTATAACCACCACTTGGATTTACAAGAAGTACTACCGAGACCTCACCAGTCTTCTAAGTTTTAGATATGATTATAAAGGTACGATTTTAAAGATGGAAGGGTAAACACTCCATTTGCCAAATACAATTTAATGCCAATGAGGTTAAAATTTTGATTTGTATAATACTGTAATCACATGAAAGAAGTGTAAACTGTTGGTGGTTGTTATTAAGAGATAAGATCAAATGTTGCATTTGTGAGAAGTGTGTATAGGTGGTTTGGGTGGAGGTTTTTATGTGTTACTACAAACCTTATTGCTGTGGAAGTTGCTGCTAATCCTGGGTAGCATATAGTGGGTTTTTTTACTGCTTGGAGAACATCTACAGTCATTACATCTTGCTGGCCAGTTCAGATTTCCCCTATCAGCAGATAGAATCTCTCCTCAACTAATTCTGCGGTTATGCATATTTTGCTTTATAATGCACTGTATCATGTTTCTTGCTGTGGGAAAGGATATTCAAGTTTAAGCTCCCTTTTTTCCTCTGAATATTTTCCACAAAGTTCATCTCCCTTCCAACTTTCCATAAAATGATATAATAGAGGTGAGAACGCTTGTGTGATACGTGTGAACATAAGGAGTGATGTAGAAAGTCATTACTGTGGAGACAAGACAAACTAAAAGTCATAATTTCCTTAATTGCAACAGTTTCCACCCAAATATTACTTAGTTTTTAGATTTACCCAGACAGACTTACCCAAACAGACTTAGTTTTCAGATTTTTATGAATATGTAATACTACTCATTACTCATTTAGCACAGAAAATACGCTTGGGACTTTAACCCTATACATTAAGAAGATCACATGTTCTTTCTTTCTCGGCAGTAAAGCACTCCACTCCCACTCCTAACAACAATGAAAGTAACACAAACCTCAAAGACAGGGTGAAGTTAACACTTGCTTTGCTTTGTCTTCTGGCCTATTTCCAGACATCTACAATGCTTTTCCATTCATTCTCAACTTACTGAAACGTAAGTTGAAACTGAGACGTGTGAGGAATAGTAACTATCAACAATATTAAATACACGAGAAGTTACATTTTTTCTCTTCTGTTGATAAAGACATTTTGCATCCTTCTATGAGGTGTGGATGAACAGTTGCAGTTTTCTCTGGTTTCTAAAGTACCTTCCTTGTACACCTGGCAGACAACAAATTCAGACATAGAAATAGCTCAGAAATCAACCGCTTAAAATTAAATATAGGGAACAGAATTCAAAGGGAATGACCACAAATTTATGATCTTTGTAAATGCAAAACATAAGGAAATTCAATGCACTGTCTTCTGATTCTTCAATGAAAAATGGGTTATTTAAACATTTATTAAATGCAGGGTATTTTTGGATGACAAAGAAAGTTAGCTTTATGAAAATATGTTGATGCTTCTGAGATTGGAAATAAAAGAGAGAAAGCATTTTTAATAAAGATTCAATCCCCAGTTGGGTCTAAAATCAATATTTTTGAAATATACACCTAGATAAAATTTTGTTAATATTCATAGGAATGTTAAATATTATATTATTTTGGCCACCAGAGGTCTCAGAAATTTTTCAGTGAATGCAAATACAATAATGCAAATGAAGGACCAATACCAGCTGAATAGAAGCGTTGAGGAATTTGAATAAAGAGAGCTTTCAGCTGAGAGCAAGACATCTACACAAGCAAACATTCACAGCAGTCAGAACATATTCTGTGTTCTGTTTGCTGAGAAAGGGAAGGCACCATCTTTGTTCTATCAAAAAAGGGTGAAAGTGGTAGTTAAAAAAAAACCTTAGCTGGGTCTTGTCGATAGTTGGTGGCCATGCCATGGAGGTGTCAGAGGGTTGACCTTCGAGGTTTCCTGGTCTAAATGATTACCTACTTAGACAAGGGAAACTGGAACAAGTCCTAGGCCAGAAGGAATGCACATCTTTGTTACATTTTTTAGCATGAGACTACAGTGAATAATACCATCTGTCAACATCATTTATCAGCATAGGGATAAGCCACACATTTATATAGAGAAATACATAGGAACAAAGAGAATGAAGTAAAATCATCTGAATCAGAAAACAGGTATGGTGGTAGCACGGGTCTTGCTGCTTCATGATCTAAAGACCCACTGGTATCCATAAAAGACTAGTGACATTACAGGCTTAGGACTTGGTCAAATGGAGGTTCACAGGAAAATTCTGCCTTACTGGGCAAATTTTACTTCTAGGAACTTCATGAAAAGACACGCATAAAATATTGCCTGTCACCTTTGCAATGGATAGAATACATCCTTCCCTCAGTCTGCCTTCCTGGTGCATCCTGATGGTGGAACCCCAGGTATGAAAATATATACGACAGTCGTATAAAAGTTGCAGCAGACAGCGCTCTTCACGCTACTTCTATGTGAGGCCACACCCGCCCAAGTGGAGACCTGTGCTTTTCCTCCTACTATCCTATTTATCCTAGATAAAATATAAATATATTTTAAATAAATAAAAATACATAGAAATGGCTATTTTTTAAATTTAATTGTTAAATTAAATATATTTAAATATAAAGTAAATAATAGAGCGAATAAATTACAAATGAATATATATTACTTTTTTATTACCAGCCTTATTACATTCTCTTTCCTATGGATGTATCTTTCCTCTGTTGTCAAAGCATCTTTCTTTGTGACACCAATAAATAGCAGTGATATGTTAAATTCTACATACAGCTGCCTTTGGCAACTTAGCTTTCACTGACAAGTTCAAATATGCAGCTCATTGAAGAGAATTAATTATAATTCTAATTTTTTTTTGAGTACTCCAAAGTGTGAATGGGAATAGAAAGTTTATCAATTTTTCTTCCTCATGATGAGTGCAAGCTGAATAGTACTAGATCCTAACAAAATTTTCCAAGTTTTCAGCATTATCCTCAACCTTGGAATTTTTTGCTTTCTGTGATGCGATTGATTCTTACAATTTACCAAGCTTTCGGAAGCTGAGGCTTACTGAAGCAGTCCGTGCATTACATTTCCATAGAAAATCAGTGCGAAAGTTTCCATTGTCTTTGTTTGCTGAGTTAGGCTATAAGGTTAGTCTTATGTTTGGCCAGTACATGTCTTATGAAAATCCAATGTTCCCTACTAAGTAAGGGAAGTATATTATTTAGAGTGTACTCCACTGAAAAGAAGCGAGAGAGAAAAAAAGACATAACAATACACAGTATGACATACCTGACTACATGCTGTGCTTAATGAACAGCACGTTCAAATCAAATAGCAAGAGCACACACAAGACTGTAAGGGGAGTAGGAAATTTCTTCATTACATAGATGAAACTCAAAGACAAAACAGGAATTTTGCATTTCTCCTTGGGCAATATAACATCTTGCAGATCATAAGGTCATTCGTTCCTCTCTAAAACTGTTTCCATTTACCATTATTTATTTCCTTTAGGTCAGACTTTTTTATTGATTGTTCTAAAAATTTCCCAGAAATTTAGTGAAAATCACTTATCTGTAAATACAACCTTTTTTTTTCTTTTCTTAGAAACAGATCTGATCTTTGATCTGTTTGCATCCTTTGAGACCTTATCTCTCATCTGCTTACTCTCTAAAATAATTGCTAATAGTGCAAGTACCTTTCTGCTGCCTGATTTATCATTCTGAGGTAAACTGGACTGGAACAGAAACTGAATGAAGTGAAATACATTCATGTCACCTAATGGTTCCTTATCTTTTCTCTTCCTGATTTTACCCTGTAACCTCTTTTACTAACTGTTATGTATCTTGCTCTCTGAAGATTTAAAAAGAAAAGCATTTCAGTTTTCTCTTTCTTAGTGATAATATTCTCTTCAGGCATTAGACACAGTCATTCTGAAATTTGTTTCTACTCTGTAACTATTTTGAACATTTTTGGTGGCTTATTAATATAAATTAAAAGCTAACATAAATATTTTTACTTGCATTCTCTATATACACTTAGTATTCAGAGGTTGGCTTTCAATCTCCCCCCCAATTTTATGAAAAAGATGCAAGGTTTTTTTCTACATGTTTTTGGCAGTTTTCCATAGACTTCAAATATAACCTGTTATGACTAGAAAATAATGTGTAATATTATTCACAATGTACTGAATTAGATTGTTAAAAGGTTTCTGAATGAAAATTAAACTTTTTGAGATAAATAATTGAATTCATCACATTTTGAGAGAAGACTGAAACACAGGATATAAGCTACCAAAGTACTTTGAAGCTTTCTTGGAAAAGGAATGTTAAAAAAAAATATTTTACATTTTTATAAAATGAATTCAACTCTGATAGCTATAACATAGGGAGGACTAGAAAACCTATTTTTTCTGAAGTGACTGTTTCTCAGATTATCTGCTTTAGCTAGACAGTACAAATACACTGAATTTATCTATGCAAAAGGTGTTAGCATTATATATAATCACACTTTATCTGAGAAAGGTTTAATGAAAGAATGTACAAATATTAAAAAATTCATCTACAAGACTATTACTGGGTACTACTGGGTAGTAAAACAAGAGTAAAAAAATACAGCCTGATGACCAGAAAATGGTAATTTAAAACCTTTCTGCTACTTGGTAGGTCAGTGAACCGCATTTGCAGGTTTCCAAACAACTAGCATCCACTATGATAGCACAAGATGATGATGGCTTAGCCTAGCTCTCAGGATTTTGGTATTATCCATTTAGGAAATTACTTGTCTCCTTGCCCTTGACAGTGGGACAAGGGCCAGGAAAGCTGCAGAAACAGGATAAAAGCAGATTTGGGCTTTTAGCTTCTCGAGGTGTCTCTTCTGATTAAGGTTCTCAATGGAGTTCATTGTTGACTTGTAACACTGAAGATGCAATTCAATTCACAGATGAAGACATCTACCTCAGATTCCTACCCTGCTGACACTTAAATTCTGCATCTTTATTGGTGATTTGAATCATTCCCAGATTCTCTGCCTTTCAAAGACACCACTTAAAAAGGCTATATTGATATCCTTGGGAGCAGGATGTTACGGTAATATAACAAGTTAGTATCATGGGGAAATCTGAAGTGTCTTCAAAGGAATGTGTGATTTTGTATCTGGAAAGAAATCTAACCTAAATGCAGATGGATTTATAAATTCAGAGGCATGACCTGCAGCATACGTGGAATTTTGGTCTGGACTTGCTCAAAGCTTTTGCTTTGGTAATATGGCAAGCCAACTAGAATCATTCCACTACAGAGAAAAATAGATGTGGTAAATTAACATCTGGCTTCAGATGTAAGTTCCACAGAGAAAAGAAGTTAAAACCAAGCCAAACAAATACCAAAAAAACCACTGAACCAAAACCAAGCAAATAAAGACCCAGACAAGACCAAACTAGAGACAGAAGATTAGAAAAATTTCCCTTTCCTTCTTAAAAGACAGGTGAGTGTCAGAACCATCCCATCACCGTTTTCTGTAATAGAAAACCACCTTCTCCATTCCAGCAGCAAAATGGGTAGGGAATTTTTAGTGTCTGTTAACTTTAAGGTGGTAAAGAGTCCATGTGCCTTGGTAATACATGTGAGAGAAGAGCAACAAAACAGATTTGCCAAACAAAACATCTCTTCAAAACATCAGAAAAGGAAATTCATGAAGATTTGGGACTCTAACGTTGGAATAACTTACTTTAAGGGCAATGTAGTCCTTAATTTTGATTTGGAAAAAATGCTCACTGTATTATTTTGATATATAACTGATGTTAGTGATTCAGTGAGTGATAACTATTCCCAGTGACTAACTAATTTCAGATTTAAGGAATACTTTTCTTCACAGGAAGAAATCTGGTCGAAATTTTAAAATATTCAGCTAATCATTAATTCAGAGTCATCTGTTCATAATTCAGCTGCAACTGCAATATTTATCACCCTAAGAATAACCTAAGGAAAAAGAAAGTATTTTCAGAGATATATTTATGCATTATATAAATTTTAAAAATTCATGTTAATTATACCTTTAAATGTCCTGTATATGCTTGAGACAAATTACATCAAGACAGCTCTGCCCATCTACAAATGGCACAATTAAACATCTCTAGTGCTGGCATGATATGGAATTTAAAACTGTATACTGTTCTGAATGGAGGCAAAATAATTAAAAGGCAAATAAACATATTTATCTTGATAAATAAGCACAACAAACCAGCTATGTTCTAGTTATGGATATTAACTGGTATTTTCCAACGTGTTATTAAAGTTTCAGTGTTAGACATCAAAGTTGGTTTTTGGAACTGCATATTTTTATGGGACTGAGACAAAGCAGTGCAATAATTAGAAAGTAAACTTCTACATTAGTGCTTTTAAAAGCACATAATAATTGTAATATAACAGTGTGATGCAATTTCTGATAGTCCAAAGACATGCGAGAGGAAATTCTAGAAAACAGGTTTTTTATTTATTTTTTAATACTAGTCATCTAACAGATGTGAGGTAGAACTTGTGATCTAAGAGGTTCATGATCTTGTATGGACAAATAATTTTCATGGACAAACAAGCCTGACTATGCACTTGCGAAAATCTTTTTTATATATAGGAAGAGGCTAATTTCCCATAGCCGGCTCAATAAAGATAACCGATAGAACCCAGACTTTAAACATAACTTAGGTGAATAAATATTCTGTCTACAACCAAATTATTTCTCACCCATATTTTTGATAAATGTCTTTGCTGTCACTTCAAGATCTTTAACAGCAACAGCATGCTATTGAATTTCTTCTTCCAAGTGTTCTCTGTAGCTCTGAAGTAAAGGAGGACCATCAGAAAGATCTCACTGCTCTTCTCTTTCTTTTTTGTAATTATGTCTTTTTATTTAATTAAGTTAAAAAAAGCTTCTCATTTATTTGCCATTATTTGGCCCTTCACCTAAGTCACTCCTATTAGAATAATATATTCTTACCAATATTAATGAGCTGTCTGAACATCAGGGGAAAAATAGGGGCAAAAATAAAATCTTAATGTCCTGTCAGGGCCTTGCTAAAGGTCCAGATGCTGTGGGTAATTTAATAATGCTTAGCACCCAGCAGCTGCATTGTGAATGTCAAAATGCATGCACAGCACCTGTTTTTGCAGTTAAATGAAGTATTAGCAGTTGATACTGCTAAAGACAAAGAATTAGAACCATCTTTTGAAGATCTGTATGCTGTACCCCTCAAAACCTACATAAATACTTTTGAATAATGTCTATTTCTTTGATTTTGGGGATCTCTCTCCATCTTTTTCCTTGCTCTGGACATTTGGATAGTAGTTATGCTGTCTGTATTGGCCAACAGCGCGTGGGTAACAGCAGGACAGATGGCAATGGATTAATGTTTAAACACCAACGCTTCTGTACCACCATGAAAACCATTAATGACCTCTTCCCACTCAGACTGTACTTCTACAATTAACTCCAACCACTGCTTGGAGGTCCATGTCCTCTGGTATGGTATAGAGGAAAAAAGAAAAAAAAAAAAAAATTAATATTGAGGGTAAAACAGTTGAGAATTGAAACAGAACAGCCTGTTTCCTAGTTTTCAGTGCCAATTTTCCATAAACAGTGGAAGCATCCAGACTTGCATTTAAAATACAATGAGGTAAACCAAAAAGCCTATAAAGCAGAAAGGTAAGCGGAGGACTGCTGTACTGCTGCCAAAATAGCCATTGATAATTGAAATTCTACTTCCGCATATGCCCAGTCTCCCACCAGATGCTCTGGAGTCAAAGTTAGCATTGAGGTGAAATACTAAGGCACCGAGCTGAGGCTCATACCTAGCGTATGGGACATCCCTCTGCACAGGGTCACTGCTGCACTCTTGCTTCCGCCCCCGCCCCCATCACTGCCTGGAAATCACTGATTTAGTGTTTCTTTTCACCCTTTTCCCATCATCCCTAAAGTGACAGTGGGTACAGATCATTAACTATTGCCCTCTAACGAGAAAAGAGGCCTGTGGCTGCTGCTTTTCTGAAGGTTATCCTGTGGGAAGCCAGCATGCGGCTAGTCCTCTGCATGCCTGGCTATTCCTATTCCTGCCAGCACGAACTGTCAGCAGATGGGACCTGACACTTCTCTTGAAGCCTGGCTTCCAGCAGGCTACCTGAGGAAGACCTGCTATTTGTCCCTCTTCCTCTCCTCCTTGGATTTATTCTGTACCCCTTGGAAAGAATCATAGAATATCTTGAGTCGGAAGGGACCCATAAGGATCATTGAATCCAACTCCCTGCTCCTTGCAGGACTACCTAGAACTAAACTGTATGACTGAGAGCATCATCCAGATGCTCCTTGAATTCTTATGGCCTTGGAGCCGTGACCACTTCCCTCGGGAACCACGTTCCAGTGGCCAACAACTCTCTCAGTGAAGCACCTTTTCCTAAAGTCCAATCTGAACTTCTTCTGATGCAGCTTCATACCTTTTCCACACGTGAAAGAAGAAATCATAGAATCATTTAGGTTGGAAAAGACCTTTAAAATCATTGAGTCCAACTGTTAACATAACGCTGCCAAGTCCACACTAAACCATGTGCCTAAGTACCACATCTACACATCCAACTCCAAATGTCCAATTTCATAACAGCAGCTCAACAAAAATTAAAATCTATAATGAATATATACAAGAAAATTGAAGAAGTTGCAGAAGAAAAAAGAAAGCACACTGCCCAGTAGCTGCATATGCCTTGGAGGATTTCTAAAGTCCAAACTTAATAATGCATATTCTGACTTTGAAAAGGCATCTTTTCCTCCATGTGCTTGTCCTTTCCAAACCAGCTCTAGATTTGGGAAAGAAAAACACATCAAAAAGCAGGTACTGGCCCTTAAAATTCCTTCCAAGCACAGATGATGAATAAACTCAGAAAAAGAGAGAAAATAACCTGCATGTATTTTGTCTATAGTACAAATACAGAAAGAACTATCAGATGAGTTGTAAATGTATAAAGTATGTTTTTCTTTTTGTCTGTCAGTTACAGACAACAAAAAGTGCTCTCCACATTAGATCAATACAACTTCAGATACGAACTAACACGAGCTGTACCTTGTATCCTATGTAGAAATAGCCTTCCCGAGCTCAGACTGAGGGAAAGGAAAAAAAAAAAAAAAAGAAGAAAAGTTGGATCAACACTCAAATGTCAAAAACTTTTAGAGTCTGAAGAAGGCAGAAAGAAGAAAAAAAAAAAAAAAACTTGAATGCAGAAATAAGAGGAAGAGTTCTCAAGACCCCAGCTCTGGAAGTACTGATGTAGTGTTTAAATAATTTAACAAAAAAGGATTATTTTTAAGATTCAAAGAAGGTTATGTAGAACAAGCTAGTGAGGATGATAAAACTTAAAGCAAGGGATCATATCCACAGCATAGACCTTCTCTGCTACAGCTATTTAGAACCAGCGACGCACAAGCACTCTTGACCCTGAAATAACCACACAGAAATTGTCCAGAGTTTAATTATTGTCCTACTGCTGCTTGCATTTGTGTTTATTCATGAGGGAATTTTTAATTCTTGACCTATCAGCTGACACAATATGCTCTTGTATTTCGAGAAGGAGGTTTCAGGTTAAATAATGCCATATCTACCAGAAAGGATTACCATTTAGTCCTAATAAGTGACAGAAGAAATAACTTACTACTCTATTTTTATAGCGCAGTTTTCACATGGCAATTCATAAGGGAGATGCAACATATATTTTACACCATAAGGTATTTCAAATATTAATCAGCAAGGCAGTGTTATGTCTACACACAACATATAACATATATATCACAATGATATGAAAGATATTGCTCAAAAACTGAAAAAGAGCCTCAATGATTGAAAGCAACCTGGAGTACTGTCTAAAGCTTCTCTCTCATTCAAAAAGATCTTGCTACCGAAGCACAAAGTGGATTGCAAATGGTTAATTATACCAAGTATATTTAATAGTTTTATGAGTTAATTATGTAATGGATGTATAAAAAAGTATTATTTTTTTTAATCCAGTTAATGCAAGGGCTAGTCACAAGAGCTTGAGTTCACCACTGCTGAATGCCAAATGTACATATGCAGATTAACACAGTGATGCAACTAATTTACAATTGAAATAGAAGTGAAACTAGAAAAGAGTTGTTTGCAACTGTTTTTTACTAGTCCATTAACTATTACTGCCTCTTGATACTGAATCAAAACAAACATGTCGAAAGGCTTTCCATTGTTGGAAGATGACTTAGTGAACTGCAGGAGAAATATGGATGAATTTCAAATAAATAACATGTTAATTTTTAAAAGGCAACTTTGGCAGGCCCATCAAAGTGCTGGCAAAGAGGCTGAAGTTTTGACCAGTTTTCAGAACCTCACATTGTCCTAATACGGCACTTCAAGGTAATTAATTAATGGGAGTAGATAGCTTAGCCAAAGTCATTAAGAGTATATCTGAATATTTTTTTATGTGAGCTCCTATTACAAAACCTGTTATAGCACAGATGGTTTGTAAAAAGACTTTTCCAGGGATTAGACAGACAGAAACAGAGACAACGTCACATTGCACTGTAAATTATGAGAAGGGATGAGACTCAGATTCCAGCTGGACATTTCAACTGTTACGAGCAGCACGGCTCGCTTTCTGACTGCCTCTTGGCTCATCTCTCGCGCTTTGCCAGGAGGAGACATAAAGCCATATGGCCTCTCAGGCACCGCTCCGTCCCACCTTCTGCAGTGATGCCTGAAGCTGAAAGAGACCCTTTAACTCTGCAGTTAAGTACAAGGTAGCTTAACCTGTACTAAAAAAGGGCAAGTTATCTGACATTTACTCCCGTTTAAAAGATCTGACAATGGATTTGTACCACAGACTAGCAGATGAGCTGTATTGTCACCTCCTGATACATTGTTTATATCCCCATACTTGGAAAGAGTGTTTAGCTGGCTATAAAACTTTGGTAAGAAACGTTATACTGCAAAATTTATGTACTTATAATGTATATTTTGCTGTATAATTTATTTAAGTATTCTCTGAATCGACCAGTAACTGACTTAAAACAAGGGAAAACATTAGACAACAGAGTAATTTTCAACAGAAAATTCCATTTAAGGTCCAAAATCATCTGAAAAAATGTAAATGATGCAAAAGATGCACAGAAATTACAGATTCCATGTTCATTGCCTAGGTTTAGAAAAAGAAGAGGGAGTGAATTAACTATAGGTTAAAAACCTTTGCTACAATGAGAAGAGCCTGATTAATGATAAAATCCCCCAAAAGAATATTTGAAGCTATTACATATTCAGTCTGAAGTTCAGCATAAAGTAGTCCTGTTTGTACATCACTGCAAAATCTGGACTACTAATTCATCTAGGTGTGGTAGAAGTGAATTGCCTGCATTTCTGCTTTGCACACATTAAAGTGGTTTTAAGGACCAAAATTGGGAGGGTTTCAGTCTGTATTTTAGTTAAGGAATACAAATTCAGAGAACGCTGAGAAATGGATAACTCATTTATCTAGCTCTGGGTTTGCAATATGTCTTCTTCACAATATTCATGATCCTACTGCACCAGAGTGGTTACAAGAGCAATTGCTTTAATATGAAAATTAAGCTAGCAGAATGTTTAATATATTTTAGATTTTTGAAATTTCCCTGTAGTTTGGGACTACAGGTACACAAACCTCCCTGTGAGGGAAAGGAGAAAGGCTTTATTTCACGTGTTCCTGACAATTAAGTTCTGATCCGTATTTGCCCAGTTGAAGGGTAGAAGCAGTTAATAAGGGACTGTAAAACAACATCATTCCTTCTCTCACTAGCACCCTACCATCGACAATATGAAAACAATCACACAGATGTGACAGAGAGGAGTTGAGACCTTTTGTTCCCTTTTCCTACTGTGAGGAAAGGGTATGACTGCTTGGAAACGATCCTTTTCATGCAACGCTTCGGAGAAAAGACCTTACATTTGAGGCTCTTAGGTATGCAAACAAGATTAAAAAATATAGAAGCATTTCTGGTCCATTGTTACTTAAGCATGTTTTTACTCCCGTTACCTTAATAGACACTTAGTTCAAGTTCATAGTAGTCTTAAATAAGTAAATTCTGCCAGTAAATATCAAAGATTTAGAGCCACATGTGCACACATATTATTACAAGTTCTACCACAAGTAATTCTAAAAGCAAGAATGCTTGCAATGTTGTCTCTTGCTTCAGATCATCTTTGATGTCTAGACCAAACTACAATAAAATGGATTGAGGTATTCACAATGGGAACAGATCACAAGCAACATTTAGGTAATGAGTTACCTTGATTACCTCGGAAGTGAAGAGGGAGCAGGATGTGTTACCTGGTAAGGGCCAGTAGATAACAGGCACAGGTGATTGTCATATGGGATACAGTTAAGAATGATGAAGGGGACTATCTCCACTCCCACAAGGTTACATACCTGTAGCTTCTAATGTCCAACAATTTCTGCACAATACTCCACGTACATTTGGTGGAAGACAGCAAGTAAGCAAGCACATTTTTAAGAAAAAAAAAATATCTTGAATACAAAACAAAATTTTGTGGTAAATGGGTAGAAAGTGTCATCAAGTTTGAGAACTTATTTGAATAGCTTTATCTTTTAGTACTGTTATCAGCCTTTACCAGTGCTCTCATTGAAAATTATATATCTGCCTGCTATTTTAAAAAAATATTTGCAAAAGTGTGATATAACATTCATTGGCATTCAAATAATTTTTCTCAATTTGCATGGCTGGAGAGATCTCAATGAGTAGAGCTACAGGTTCAGGAGCTCTCTAAAACTGCAACTTGTACAGCTCTGGACCTCTTTGAGAGTTGTGATTCTGTCTTAAAGATCTCAAAGCTTAGCAAAAATGAAGTGCACATTTATCTGTATGTCATATGCTAAAAAGGTTTCAGATATCCCCAGGGATCTTTGTGAATGGAAAAGGGTCAAGCAATAGCAAAAATACCTGTCAGAAGCAATTATTGCAGCAAGAAGGAAAAAAAAAAAAAACCACAAACCAAAAAAACCCACCAAAAAACCTCATGAAATAATGAGAAAGTTGGAAAGTTGGCAAAGTAATAATCAAATCTGAAGATGATGTTATGGAAAGTACACCTGTGGGCTTCAAATGTCTCATTTCAGCCATACTGACTTTTGATCCCTTCAACACTCGTCAGCCTAATGTCCTCCACAAAAACAGGCAGAGCCACGTAGGATCTGTGCAGACAGCATGGAGACAAGAGACTTCTGGCTTGAGGTGAGCAACTGTTGTGCATTTCTAAGATTGTCAGAAAATTATTAGATCTTTTTACATGTAGCTTTAAACTATGCAGACATTGACTAAATAGAGTGAAAAGGTTGTGTCAAGGTAATTCAGTAGAATGCATAATGCAAAGGGTATTGCTAAGTAAGGGTTGGAAGGGAAGAGATGCGATTACTTTTCCTTATCTAGCTTAGACACAAAAATCAATGAATGATCATCTTTACATCTTTATTCTGTAGATATCCTTTATGTCTGTGCTACATCTGCTCTCTTGGTCTTAAATGGCATGTCTGAAAACTGAAGGCTGTGGAGTCCTTTTGGAAATCCAGATACAAGCTTTGCAGTTTCCTGACTATATGTCACAAATAGACCAAAGCACAAAACAAGATTTCTAGCTCAGTTGGTACAGATTCCAACGGAAAACATTGCTACACTTACGACTTCCTCTCCTTCCAGTTTTCAGCGTCAGTATAAATACATTGTACTCTAATAATGGATGTACTGTTGGTATTGTAAGACCTGGAGCCATGATTTGGCTTTACACTATTTAAACATGTAACCACTGAATCATCCAGTATTCTTAGATATCTTTTTTTTTTTAAGTCTTCTTCCCCCCAGCCCCACCCCAACTTCTTTACATAACTCTATCTTCCATTAACAGTTTTAATTAGATGCTCTCAAGGCTTAGTCTTGCATGGCACAATTCCAAATACCACAGAAAAAAATTTTAGTTGTCCTAAAATTTGACATGACCAATGACAGCAATTTGTCCCTCAAAGACAAGAGACCAGCCTATTTATTGCCTTGTAACATCACTTACGTCCTGTGAAATACAGTAAGCGCATGTATGGGAACTGCATTACCATCCACCTGAATGCATGGGCATCCTTCTTTCTTTTCAGAATGCTCCTGTCATGCACATAAATGCGTAGTCTATTATTATTATTATTATTATTGTTAATCAAATTTTTAAAGAAGTTAACAGATAAGAACATTTCAAAATTGTTAACTAGATAATTTTTTCCCCAAGGCATAATAATTTACTTTTTCTGTAGCTTAAAAATATTTCTCCTCAATGCTTTCTCCACTGTTTATTTTCATCCCTTTCACTGGGCAGGCACACATACAGCTGCAGCAGCAGTGAAGGGACAAAGAGCATTTTGGAAGGAGGCAGGGACTTTCCAGAGCATATTTGCAGCTGACAGAAAAAAACATTTTCTGACGTCAGCAAACTGGGTATAGGAAAGTCCCCCTCCCTTCTCTCAGCAGATGTTTCCATGCTTTTACCTACAGAAAAATCAAGAATTTGTCTTTATCTGCTCTAACTCACACAACACAAATTTCTGTAAAGGAGAGCAGGAATAATACATTTTGACTACTAGGTGTCTGTTAATTTCTTGGATTTCCAACAATATCACAGAATCACAGAATAGTAGGGGTTGGAAGGGACCCATCTCGTCCAACTCCCCTGCCAAAGCAGATTCACCTAGAGCAGGTTGGACAGGAACACATCCAGGAGAGTTTTGAATATCTCCAGAGAAGGAGAATGTTCAGGCTTTTACTGATTGTACTGGTAGTTATGAGTACCTATAGTAAGAAACATTAAATAATGAATAAGAAAATAAGGAATAGATTAATACGTATTCAATATGGTATGAGAAATTTCTAAAAAATAAAGAGGTAGATTTTTATAGGCATATAGGAAAGAATGAAGGCCATATAGCCATTATGAAAAAGAAGGGGAAGATAAAGAGTAAGAAATAATGTAAATACAATATTGCAATTTAGCAAACTTCCACTCTCCAGACACTCTGCACCAGCTGCACACCAAGAAGCTTACAAGTGTTCGCTCTAATGATGATAACGTAAAAACACATGTTTTCTTCAGGCCTTTATGTTTTAAGAATATTAACCTCTAGCGTGACGCCTTTAAGTAGGTCAGTCTAGACACACTCACATACATTTTCAGTGCTGGATTGACTTTGCAGGAATGGTGTCAGTGATCAGAATATCATATCTGTTTCAGCCAATGTGAACGTTCGCCATGGGCAACTCACCTTTTAGCAATTACCAGCTGAAGTGGAAGGTTTGGCTAACCGAGCTACTAGATGAGACAGAACCGCGTTCCATAAACACACTGGGCAAGTACAATATGGCTAGAACAGGTGTTAGCTTAATTTTCCTCATCTGTAACTGCTAGCAAGTCTGGTTACCTTTGCACGCTCATTTGATGTGGTCATTCAGGGAAATCAGTGCAGATGGTGTGTCGCTCTGAATGCACTTGCCAAAGATTTTTTTACAACTTGAAGCCACTGTCTCCAGCCAGTATGAAAGCTCAGTGTAGATTGCAACTAGAGTTTTATTTGTGAGCATATCCTCAGCACGTGAGGAAAAAGAGTGGATAAAATACAGCTTAATCCAGAAGTAAAGTGAAAAAAAACGAAAATAGTGGCGTCTATGGGGTGTCTCCTCAAAATTGTATATACATTAGTATCTTACAGATATATGTTTGTATATTTTTCGTCCCATTCCCACTCAGTGTATATAGTTTTATAACAGAACTAGAACATTACTTTGTACCAATTTTTTGGTAATATTCTTAAAAAGCAATTAATATCTTCAGTACTGTTCTAGTACTGAAAATATTACAAAGATTACTTCGTATTTACTAACACATTAAGTGTGCTAAAAATGCAGTATAACATGGTAAACTTAAGAAAAGCAGGGAAAAATACATGAAAAGTGGAACAGATAAGTTAAGGATTTTTTATTGCCATTTCATTTGGAACTTTCATCTGCTGTATTTTACACTTTGCAAAATATCAGACACCATTTTAATGAATGACTATCAGTATGATCACTTTCCATTTAAATTTTGTAGTGACTAGGAAAACATTTGGATTTTAGTTTTGTTCTGGTTTTTACATGCTGTTACTCCAACTGTTTTCAATATATATTCTGATATAAATACATCACAAGAGTAACGGGGACAAACCAATTCCCACTGAAGTAATGGAAGACTGACAGAACTTGTAAGAAAATGATGGTTATTTTCCCATTGAAATTGCTGTTGAACCATGTTTTGCTGAGGTTTTTTTGGTTTAGTTACAGTTGTCTGAAAAATAATCATTTTTCATTAAGCTCTTTTAACTATTTTGAGGCATTTCTACTTCCTCTCCCTTCAGCTAATGCTGAATCATGCTCTTATGATCCACTGTATGCATTGTTTTTCGTTTTGAGTATGGTGATAAGGGTTTTTTTCTGACTATTCAGCAATACTTTATCTTCAATGTTAATTAAGTAAACCTATTCATAAGGCTAAACTGATATACGTAACAGTCAATAAAGAACACTCACCTACTGTCAGTTGTCCAGTTAACTGTCCCATGTGATTTCTTGCATTCACTGTTACATTTCTGTCAGACTGTAAGACCAGTGGGCTATCCTGGGAAACATGTATAAGACAATAAATGAGAGAGCAAAAAATTGAGGTAGAATTAAGTCAGAACTAAATATAAACATGCATGCTGAGAGGGGAGTTGTGTCAAATATAATAGCCTTTTTAATAATTTCATAAAGTATTTTACAAGTCAATTTTTTATATAAAAGAATAACAAGAATGTTATTTTAAGCTTAAAACCTTTGAATCCCTGCTGTAGAAATCAGAGATGAACTAAATTTATATAAAATGGGCTTTATTTCCTGAGGATATCACAAAGTTACAAATTCAAAAATCCTTAACACAAACCTACTTTGTTAGCCTTTTCCATATATTGCTAAAGTATACTTTTCTAACTACCCAATCAACACTATACTACATTATTCTGTTAATCTGTACAACCTGTCGTATTTGGACTGCACTTACTAAAACCTTACAAACACAGCCATGCATTTCTTTGAAGGCAAAAGGTATCATTATTCTCAAAAAGCAAAGAGAGAGAGGACTGGAAGGTGAGGTTGTATAACAGACAACCCTGAGTCACTGCCAATAGCACTGACAGGTACTACTACTGTTCAAGCTGATGGAGCACAAAGACAAACACTGTATGATGTTAAGTACAGGCTTAGGATTTTTGGAGTCAGTTTGCAGCATGACTACATTGCTATCAGTATCCTATGAGGTTCAAGCTTTTGAGGAGTGATTACAGATATATAGATATATATATACATGTAATCTCTCTGTCTCACCTCTGTCCCTGGGAAGGTAATGGAGCGACTTGTTCTGGATGTCATCTCCAAACATGTTGAAGAACAGAAAGATATTGGAAGTGGTCAACACAGATTTACCAAGGGTAAATCATGCTTGACCAATCTGATAGCCTTCTGTGATGTTATAAGTGGTTGGCTGGATGAGGGGAGAGCAGTAGATGTCACCTACCTTGACTTCAGCAAGGCTTTTGACACTGTCTCCCATAACATCCTCATTAGGAAGCTGAGGAAGTGTGGGCTAGACGAGGAGACAGACAGGTGGATTGAGAGCTGGCTGTGTGACAGAACTCAGAGGGTTGTGATTAACGGAGCAGTGTCAAGTTGGAGGCCTGTAACCAGTGGTGTCCCCGAGGGGTCAATACTCAGCCCAATCTTGTTCAATATATTCATNATCTCCCTTATGAGGAAAGGCTGAGAGAGCTGGGACTTTTTAGCCTGGAGGAGACAAGGCTGAGGGGAGACCTTATACTTGCTTTTAATTATCTAAAGGGTGGGTTGGAGGAGGAGGGAGGCAGACTCTTTTCAGTGGTTCCCAGGGACAGGATGAGGGGCAATGGGCACAAGTTGGAACACAGGAAGTTCCATTCAAACATGAGAAAAAACTTCTTTACGGTGAGGGTGACCGAGCACTGGAACAGGCTGCCCAGGGAGGTTGTGGAGTCCCCTTCTCTGGAGATTTTCCAGACCCGCCTGGATGCAGTCCTGAGTAATGTGCTCTAGGCATTCCTGCATCAGCAGGGAAGTTGGACTAGGAGATCTGTAGAGGTCCCTTTCCAACTCTAAAAATTCCATGATTCCGTCATTCCGTGATATATGTGTGTGTGTAGGCATATCCTGTGTCCAAAGCCAGCTTAAGGAATCTCAGAAATTAAGACAGAACTGAATTTTGCTCCTTGAAGTACAAGGAGCCAGATCCACTCCTCTGGGAGAAGGACAGGTGCATGGGAAAGGGAAGAGCTTCAACAGAGAGCCAAGAGAAACACAGCCTGAAAAAAAAAAGAGCTTACTGATCATGCTGTCATTGGAGGGGGGTGGGTGCATGAGAGAAGGGAAAATTAGGATGGTGGCTGCTGCAGAGAGGCACTTTCCTCCCTGAAATCACCTGATACTGCACTATTCTTCTCCTGAAGCTTGCAGAGAGAGCATGGGTACATTAATGCTTCTGGCAATTCTCTAGCACCTACCCTGCTTAGTTAAGTTCATCCAACTGACATCTGACAGAAACAGCTGGGGAAGTGCCTTAGGTAGGAATGACTAAGTGCTAGGAAAATATTTCTTAAAATTATTATATATGTGTTTTATTCTTAGATTCTTTCCTGGGCATCCATTATTGGTCATTCCTGGACTGAGCATATTAGGTTAGATAGAATTCTTGTGTGTGTATATGTCAATATATTGGTTCTTCCTGCTGAAAGATTTTTAAGAAGAGAAGAAAAGGAGTTACGGAGCCATATATAAAGATTTATTTTTACCTGAATGATGCATTAGCTTTGCACTTAAATTTTCTACAACTTACAATCTTTTCCTTTGAATCCAGGGCTTTCCTCTGCAAGAAACACTCTTCCCAGTTGTTTTCACTATGATTATTACCTTTAAACGATATTCAGTTCCCCGGGAAGCCTGAAATTATTCTGCGTTAATTTCTAAGAGTTCAGGTGTGTTTCATCTCTCACTGGACCATGCTATGACCTCTCTAACATCCTGCCAATTAGCTCTGCATCACAGAATCTGGCAGACGAAAGTCACTGTTTGGCTTGTCCATCTTTCTAGATAAAAAGCTATAATTAGCAGTGAGACACTGTGTTCAATGTGACTGGTTTGAGCTAAACATGTGATCAATCAAGGGAGCTTCTGGCAACAAAAGCAGCTGCTAAGGACCTTTTTCTCAACACTTGATTTGATTTCCACTTTCCTTATGGTCCTTTGAAGATCATTAGTCCAAGCAACTGCTGCTCTGGGAAAGGAGGTTGTCCTGACAGACAGCTGCATGGTCAATGTATATTTTTAAGGAGGCCTTGTCAGTTTTGCTTAGTCAGTATTTGGAGAAGAGTCTTCTCACTTAAAATAATCTCACCCTTAGCAAGCGAGGATACTGCCATACCTATTTTTGCCTGCTCAGCTAAGGGTTTGGTAATTTACACTTCCAACATTTTTCATAGTCTGATCCGAAGGTTTCTTTCCTTTCACCTTAGGAAAATACTTAACAAGATTCTCAGGCTAAAATCTGCCTCTCAGGTTTCATGTGCTCAGGCTCTAATTGTAAATGAAGACCTTGGGTACCACATTCTCAAATACAGGATAATGAAAGATTAGGCAAGCCAAGCCTTCTTTCTTCTCCTTTCCTTGTCTTATTTAAAAGATAAAAAGAGGGATGAAGAAGTTAAGAACTTAAATCTATATTCCTTAGCTCCTGGACGTCAGATGTAGAGCTGCAAGCTTAAATTCTGGACCAAAGAAAACCCAGTGGCAAAACTCCTATCAGTTTAAGCCATCCAGCATTTTATCTACTCTGTTTACCTGCACTTCGTGTTTTCCACAGGAAGTGCCTAAAGAGAGAGGTTCAAGGTATTCAAGGGTAGTCTGCTCAGGGGAGCTAGCAACTCAGATTTGACTTAGCTGAAATCAGTGGAATTATAGATCTGCAAGATGAGTATAAATGAAATGAGTGTCAGTCATATGAATACAAATATGCCTACAGCATAAAAACGTTGAATAATTTGCTCTCTGCATCACCAGATTTGCTACTCTTTTAATGCAAATTTCAGCTTGCAATTTAATAGACTTGATAATACACAAAATACTTTACATTCAGATGTCAGAATGGAGATAGAAGTATGCCATCACACTGTTTTCCTGGAAATTAAAAAAAATGTTTTGATGAATATATAAACACAAAGAATAGAAGAAGAAGAGAAAAAAAAAAAAGGATGATTAAGCCCTGCAAATACTGTGGAAGTATTTGGAAGAAGATTTGTTCTTAAGTCAGGCAGGCAAGTCTAGGAACAGGCATAGTTACTTTCTGGATATAATTTTCTAGGCTGATGTCACCCAACAGCTGATAAAGTACAAAAAAACCCAGACTGGCATAGTAGTAAATATTAGTAAATAATTTTTGTATATTTACTTAACGAAAAACACTTTAGGTTATACCTGACAAAAAAACACACATGAAAAAAGGGGCAAAGATATTACTTCCGTTGCTGAAATTATATAGCTGTATATCAGATCTTCCATTTAGAGGTGAACATAAAGAACATTTTCCCTTACATGTAATAAAGTAACGTAGTGCTATAAAATGAGTTCCGTGTATTTCTGTAGCTCAGTGTTATGCATATCAGGAACAGACATGTTCCTTATTTAGAATATAATCATATACAAGCAGTGTAAAAGTTATCACAAGCAACTCCAAGGAACATCCTTGAAGTAGTTCTTCATCACCTAATATTATTTCTTGACACTGAGTTAATTTGAAAGCATGAGAAAAAGAAATAAAAAGGCAGGTCTCTTACCTATCCCAAACTTTCCACCCATGGAAAAAGCCGTGCCCTACTTGGAGCCCCAGTCCCCTGAGTTCAGAAGCTGTTCTTACTGCCTGAACTTCTGGTATGGGACACTTGAACAGGGAGTCTCCTGAGGTACAGGAAACTTAGACCACTTTTGGACTACCAGTATTATTCGGTCTTGGAGCAAAGGAGTCCCTAAAATCCAATACTACAATCTGAAATCTATATTATGAAATCTTCTTCCATAAAAAGCACATGCAAAAAAATTGTAACTGGAGAGCTGACCTTTTTCCTCCCCCTTTCTCTCATGGAAATTCCGAGCTTGCTCTATGTTTCTTCATTTTGCATAGCATACATACAACCACGGCTTCTTTCCCACTCCTTGTAATTTTAACTTCGACTGCAAGAACTTGTGATGAATTAAGCATTGTGGTAGCGTGCTATATAAATTTGTTCCGAGATTACCTGTATTTGTTAAGCATTTACGGGAATAGTTTCATGTATACTGCAAAGCTAGTGAAAAATCTTTAAGTGGAACAAGTCATACTGTTCGTGTGATGATTTTTAAGTATTCTTCACGTACACCAAAGGCAGTCAGTTCCTTGGTGGAAAGCTGCTTTCCTTCAGCTGTATTCCCATTTGCAGGACAATGAAAAGCTTGCTTTGCAAACACATGAAAACAACAAAGAGAACGAAGTATTTCAGATAGTGAGATTATGTCAGTTTTATTTTTTCTGGAAATGATTTCTGAACTCAGTTATCATAATAGGGAACGTTTTTCAGCTGTGCAAAATAAAATACAGAATCTCGTGTTTTGAGAAGGTCTATATTTTAAAGCTGAACCTTTTAAAAGAAAACATCTGAGGCAAAAGATTTGATTTGGGAATCACAACTTTCTGTGGTTTTCTCCCATCCTTAATGAACCACATGTATCAGAGTAAGAACTTTTCACCTCAAATGTAATTTCTCCTGATTTAAATTCTGTACTGAAGTATAATCCTTTGTACCTGATGCATGACACATTGACACAGAAATGTCTTTGATGTTACTAATTCCTTAATAATTTCTTAAAAAAAAACCCCAGATATAATATTATATGAAGCACTGCAGGCTATATATACACCTTCTCATTAACAGAACACTTAAACTTTCTATTTCTGCACTGCTATGTAAATGTGGTCTTCAGAAAAGAGGTAGTAAATGATTTGTCATGCTATTTAAAAAATTATACTGTAGATAACAAAAAGCAACATAGTAAGAACATTCTTACAGTTACACAGAACTTTTAATAATAATAATATGCTAAATAACTACAATATTGTAGAGGGATGCTCTCAGGACCAAGAGGGCACCAGCAGCCCTTACTGGCCCTGCCCAACCTCCCCAGGGTCTTCCCCACCCCGGGGGGGGCCATTTCATTCCAGCCCCACTTGAATCCCTCCTGGCAGAGCTGTCCTGCGTGGCTGGCCCAGCCCTTAGGGAGAAGTCAGCCCACACTGCTCCCTGACAGATATGAGGACCTCAAAAACTAGCTGATGCTCATGATACTGTGTGAGATGACTGCTGTTATAAGCCCCAAAATGCTACAACTTCAAGATTTTCAGCAGTGTATTAAAGGCAAACCAGATGAACACGATGTTATGATAGTCACTTCTTATCTGAAACAGGTTTGCAGCTGGGATTCATAAAGGGAAAAATAAACAAATGAATTTAGGGGATATTTTCAAAAAGCTGCCTTGAATCTGAATCCAGTTATAAATACAATGGAAATTTTGGGGAAAAACAAGATTGTTTGGTTTGGTTTGGTTTTTGTTTTTTTTTTTTTTCTTCAGTAAGGATCACAGTCTAATACTAATAAATATCAACATTTATTTTTAAAATTAGGTGAGCGGATTACTGTAAGTATATCGAAGGCCAATAAATTGCTTTATAAATTCATTTTACAAAAAAATATTCTGCATGAGCAATCATAGCAAAACTCATTTTTTACAGATGGTTCAATTATTTTTAACATATTTTGGACAAATTTCATGCCTTTTGTACACCATGAAAATAGGCAATCCCAGCTAACTCAGTTTTGAAGAGTATTTCCAAAACACACCCTTTAAATCAGAAACAGTTTGAACAGAGCAATTTAACTCCAGTTAGTTTAATACATTAGTTTAGGCAAAACGATACGATGTATAATTAACTATAATCCCAGGCTTATGCTCAGAACACAGTTAATTATGCTAACATCACCCACTTTGACACGCTTAGGAACAGTAGCGATACGCACACCGTAGCTTACGGTCCAAGCAGTAGCTCTCTTACGACGCGATTCCCGTGCTTGGGCCAGCACACCGCTTCAGGTTTCTGGGCCTCCACACGGTGTCACACAGACGTAAAAAGTAATGCAATAAGTGGGCAGGATGCCAACTCTATCTGTTGGCAGTTTGTAAGCTTATACATTACTCTGTTATTTAAGCCCATCCTCAGCACGGGCAGCTAATACAGGTATGGCGGGACATTTCCCTACAGAGCTCTTTTAACGAACCTACCCTGATAAACCAGTGACTCAGAATGACCATTGTATTTCCAAGGTATTTTTGCATTATAAAAAAAAAAAAAAAAATTAAAAAGAATACAGTGTTAGACCAGTTTGCTGAGAAACTCGCCGTGGCATTGTCCACAACCAACCACGCAGGAGCCTTGCATTGCAAGACTTTAACGAAGGCAGGGAGCGTGTTTCCCCGCTGCTGCGTAGCACCACAGTTTGTCTGCCTCTTCAGGGGCTCGTACTGCGGGGTGGTAGTGGACAAGTTGATCAACTGTGTCTGGTCAACGACCCAGACAGAAGCACCAACCACGCAGCAGTTATTTGACCACATCGGAGCAACAAAATGGGAACTGAAGGAAATAGAAAATACTCAGTGCTCTGGTCAGTCCAGCAGCCCAAGGGAGTCAAGGAGCAACTTAATTTTGCAGTAACTACATGAACAACTGCAGCTCAGGCAAATGAGGGATATAACAAGTGTGAAGGAATTGGAGGAATTAAGTGCAAAACATTTGGAAGGAGAATAGGAAGGACACTGTGTCAGTCAAGAAGGGTAGAAAGCAGAGCAAAGACGCTGAGGGGCTGGAGAGAGCATTCCTTAGCTGTTTACCCATTGTCCAGAACCCGAACATCAGCAGGTTTCTTAGCAACCTTCCTTACAAATGGGGAGGTAATAATGGAGGTGGAAGAAAAAGCTCCAGGGACTAAAAACCCACACATCTGTAAGGCTAGGAGTCTCAGAGCCAAACTTCCTATCATTACCTTTATAATTAGCACTAAACAAACATGAAGGAACTTGAATAAGGAAAGATTTGGAAAAAACAGACCTACAAATGCCAGCAATTGCTGAGCTCTTCAGTACTTAAAAAGATTAAAGTCTCTCTTAAAACTGTTGGAAGCTTGTAAGAGCTTGGGACTGTCAAAATACAAATTAAAGAAAAATATTCTTCATTAGAATATTCCTATTATATTCTTTCCATGAATATTTTCAATATTCTTATTTATCAATATTTACCAATATTCAGTTTTTCCAAGAATACTCTCAAGAATATTCCCAAGAATCCTCCCAAAGGGTCAGGATGGTAGGGTCCCCAACATAGGGGTACTTCCATAGGGAGAAGTGAATAATTTATTGTCCAAGTTACTCCTGGACAATTCCAAGATGAGAAGAGTTGATCCAATTAAATTAGATACTTTACCTATTTTCTATATTCCTGCGTTCCCAAAACAAAGTTTCACATTAGACTTTAGCGTTCTTTGTTCCTGCCCAATTGTCCTTTCTAACCTGAGAGTCACAATTTAATCCCTAGTAATTACACTTAGAATCACAAACCTGATTGCAAAAATCACAATAAACTTATCTGGACTTTTGCTTTAAGGAAATATTCCAGATATCTTAAAAGTTTGACCAAATGTTATTGAAAATCAGTATCTTTTTCACATTAGTTTTGCACATTAGGGAGGTTTGGAAAAGCATTCAAGTAAACTATTAGGTCAATGCATTTCATTCATCCATGACAAGACTGATTTACTTGTAATTATCAAATGCAAGTCGAAAAAAAAAAAATCTACATTTTTATATAACATACTGGTAAAACGAGTAGCAGATTTGACTTTATGTCAAAACTGATTTGGTATAAAAAAGCACCCAAATATTGATGTAAAGCCACATATTCAGTGAGATACAAACTCTGTTTTTCCAAGTCAAGGAGGGAAATAACCTCGCTTAACTGACTCAGCAAAGAATGAAAAGCTGTGGAAGTCAGGTAAATAAAGCACAAGCAAATAGTTTGAAAAAAAATACACCTTAGTTGATCCTGAAAGAAATATCCTACTTGAGGGTATTGAGAAGGTTCCAAGAAACAGACTTGCTAGATAATTCTTGTTCATCAAAGGATGCTATCTCAGTTCCCAACCTTTGCTCTTTTTCCATGTCAGCCCTCTTACACGCTAAAGGCAATGACAGATACCATACAGCTTAATCACACGGCAAATCTGAACCCAAACTTGGTTATACCTACCAAAGCAATCCAGGTGGAGCCAACGAGAATCACACACAGCACTCTGAGAGCCACAGGCACTGGTAAAGCTGCACAGTGATCATGGCTATAACCTCCAGACAGAAATAACCTCCTTGTTTTACTTCCTCATGTAATGCACCATGAAATTTTTATTACGGCAGAATTCAGTCATGCATGGAAAAACTTAGTGATAGAGCAGAAGCAGATATGTGAATAGCAGATAAAAGATGTGACTTTTCTGGAATTGATTTAAAGATCAAACAAAATTTCAAATGGACTTTAGACATAAACATCCCAACTAAAAATATAAAAGACTACAAATGTACTTGGAGGAAGCTTGTTAAATGCCCAAAGCTCACTCCTTAGTCATTAAGCTTCTGACGCAGCAAGAAAAATTTTATATTACTGCTCTGCAAAGCCCCCAGAAAACTTTAATTAGGACAAATGTAGAAAACCAATGCAAGTCTTAAAATCTGAAGCCAAAACATTAACGGTGGAATCACTGTACTTCACTCCTTTCAAACCATCATTTTTTCAGTGTGGGTATATCAGTAATTGAATGGATTTTTGCCATTAAAGTTAAGACCAACAGTAATCTAACAGTCCATTATGCTATTTTAAATCTTGGAAAGCAGTTTTGCAGTTCCTGTTTGTGTGCAGGTGTCAACCATTACAGTGAAACAAGAGCATGTTTCTCGTGCCTTTTTAACTTAAAAGTGCTAAAACTTGAAATATAGCAGCAGTTAACTCCAGGAAGAGATTGAAGACATTACAGGAAATTTTATACATATTAAAGTATATTCACACATTTAAAAGTAATTTCCCACCATTCCCTATTGAGGGAGCATTTCTCTAGAGAATTTGAATGGTATTTATTTTAGACTCACCAGCTGAGGAAAAAAAAAACCAAACAAAAAAACATGCAGTAGTCAGTGATCTGATAACCTGGATATATGTAAATCTTTTACCAGATTCCTAGTTCCTGGTATATCTATGCCACAGAACAGTGTGTCAACCCCTGTTAACTTGATGCATAACAGGAAATATGTATGTTTTACATGCTAATAAATGATAAAATAAAGAAATAGCCAAAATAAACTTATTCCAGTATATTTACCTAATCCTATGGAAAATCTAACATAAAGGTTCTGAAAAATCTGAACTCTCCAGGATATCAATAGGTTCTGGTTCCACTTCTGTTGCATCTTGCAGATATCCAGCAAAGGACCATATGGAAATAGTATTTTCATCACCAGTTTTTATTTCACTATGATTTCTATGACAGAACTTTTCAAATTCTAAAGCTGAAGAAGGATAAACAAATTCTAAAGGAAAGTTAAGGTACAAAAGAGAATTTCAGAAATACATAAATTGTAGTAGAAATCTGGAATTAATAGTATAGCTCAGACAAAGCAGCAAAGAAAGACTTGCTATTAATAAAAAAAATTAAAAAGTCTATTTAGTGCATATTAACATTAACATGGTAAAGAAAAATACAAGACAAACATAAGGCAAGACTAGTCATTAATTTTAAACATGCTTAGTTAGAAAGTTTATTTCAGGTGAATATTAAACTTATTATTTGATAGAAAGTTAAGGTGGTGGCAACTCATATGATTAAATAAGGCCACTAGTATTAGTAGCAGCTTCAACAGCAAAAGTCAGAAATGGTTATCTGTATTTTTTGTTTCTTCACGTAGCTATCTTAGTTTCTACAACGCTGATATTTCCTGATAAGCCTTCCTTCAAGAATAATCGTTCACTGCTGGATCTTAATTACCTTGGCAATGCTTTCTGCATTGCTAGTTCTCTCTACTGTTCTTTTATTAAATAACCAGAGGCGCACATATCTCAAATGAACTCTGAAACACCCTATTGAAAAGAAGGGATATTATTATTGTTACTTTACTGAGCCTTCCCCTACATGCACCCATTACTGCATAAGAATGGTAATTACAGGAATTACAGATAATTCACTGATTATTATCATGAGGTTCAACAAGGCCAAGTGCAGGGTCCTGCATGTGGGTGGGGCAACCCCTGGTAACAATACAGGCTGTGGGATGAAGGGATTGAGAGCAGTCCTGTCCCCAGAAATCCAACCATATCCTGAGCTGCATCAGAAGCAGCGTGGCCAGCAGGTCGAGGGAGGTGATTCTGCCCCTCTACTCTGCTGAGACCCCACCTGGAGTACTGTGTCCCGCTCTGGAGCCCTCAGCACAGGAAAGACATGGACCTGTTGGAGCAGGTCCAGAGGAGGGCCACAAAAATGATCAGAGGCATGGAACACCTGTCCTATGAAGAAGGCCTGAGAGAGTTGGGGTTGTTCAGCCTGGAGAAGAGAAGGCTCCGGGGACACCTTATTGAGGGCCGTTCAGTGCTTTAAGGGGGCCTACAGGAAAGGTGGAGACAAACTTTTTAGCAGGGCCTGTTGTGATAGGACAAAGGGTATTGGCTTTAAACTCAAAGAGGGTAGATTCAGACTGGATAGAAGGAAGACATTTTTTACACTGAGGGCGGTGAAACACTGGCACAGGTCGCCCAGAGAGATGGTATATGCCCCGTCCCTGGAAACATTCAAGGTCAAGTTGCTCAGAGCCGCGTCCAATCTGATTTAATTGAAGATGTCCCTGCTCATTGCAGGGGGGTTGGACTAGATGACCTTCAAAGGTCCCTTCGAACCCAAACTATTCTATGATTATCATCTTTAGTGATGTCTATTGTGAAAAGCGTACTTCTCTAAATTTTCAGAAAACATCCTGATCATGATAGCCCAGGGCTGAGGACTTCAACATTTATGGCAAAGGTCTCAGCATGCATTTTAGCAGCTGCTAAGCACAGGAATTCAGTTTAAAAATGTCTTTGCAGCATTTCTTTCATGAAAGTAACATCTGTGGTGTTATTGAGAGAAGTCTCTTTTGGCCGTCTAGCTAGAAGAGTCAGATAACTTGCCACATACTCTGGCTTTAAGAGAGCAGGAGAAGCTAATTTTTAACTCTTCTCTTTTAATTATGGAACCATGAATTACACCTTTCCATACTCCCTGCAGTCAGTCCCAATCTTCTTTTCAGGACCAAAAGTATTTGGGTCCAAAAGTCTCCTACCTTCTCATAAGAAAGGATCAGTCTCATTATTTCTTATCCTTTTCTTTTCTTGGTCATTAAGCTTCCCTAGGTGATATTGCACCTGTAAAACCTCTTCTTCCTCCTCCTTTCGCTACTACACACCATTCCTGATTCTATGATTAGGACTGCTCTGAATTTCCCAAGGGAAATGATATCTGCTGGCGACAATTCTTCACACCCGAGGGAGGAGAGCGTGCTTACCTCATATTGAGAGACAACAATAAAAATCCTCTAGTAACAAAGATTGCTCACATATAAAGGAATTAAGATGCCTCACACCTATTCTGTTAGTACTGTCTCCTCGATTTTTTAATAGGTAGTTGAACAACTAATAAGTAAGACAGAATAGTCTTTGCATTCCAGTTCTCCAGGTAGAACCACTAAAATCTGCATCTGAATTATTATATTTTAATAAAGTATATATCTTTTATCACCATGAGTTATGAAAAATCAATAAAAAACCATTATCTTGAACACAGCAGGTAGAAGAGAGTATTTCATGATTAAAAAAACAAACATCCCTTACAGATCATGCATTCACCTTTAATTCTGACATGCCAACAGCTAGAAAGTGACCTTGAAAGTGTTACCTCAGGTTTTGCTGTTGTACATTCTTTAACCTTGCAAAACATTTAATAAGAAGTTTTGCCATTAGTATGACACAAACTTGGCCAATATCTGAGCTCAGAATTTGCTTCATGTCTCCTCTAAAACTCGTCGTCTGTGGAAAGGAGATATTCATCCCCACTTTTATTGTAGGACATGACTTGGTGGTTCAATAAATTGCCTTTCTGTTAGAAAATTTGCTTTGAGACTTGCCAATCACAGACTAAAATAAGTCACCAGCCCTGTTCTCAAGGTCAAAATTGAGGAAATAAGATTCTATAGAGGATTACCGTTCAGGGAAAGCGATAGCACAGACCCCTTCAGGGAAGCATGTTATTTTCCAGTGGGAACAGCACTAGTGTCAAATTTGCAGTTGTAGATAATTGCCACCTATTAATAACACAGATTTTTTCCAAAGGATATAATTAACAATTTGTCTTTCTTTTCTACTCTCTAGCTATTCAGAATTTATTTCTGTTTCAGTAACTGGCTAACTTTTCCATACCAAACACTTTTCCACTGCAGATATTAAAATACTGAAGAAAATTTGCCTTCACTGACAGAGACTACAACAAATATAGTTCCATGAGTTTGCAGTTTTCTACAGATGACATTTAGATTAAAACAGCATGAGAAATGCCATGGACCTGGATCACTTGTGCAACCTGCAGAATTAATCAGTAAAGTTCTAAAGACTGAATTTCTTTTAAATTCAAGATCATAGAGCAATATGGGAAATTAAAAATGGTTGCATTTCCTTACCAACAGTGTTAAACTGCCAAAAAAGTTCTCATTCAGGCTCACACTAGTGTTTGCATATTTTTCATACTTCTGCATAAGGAAAACGATGCACATGCAGGCACAGCAAAAAATTAAGAATTCTTTCTGCATTTTTTTCTTTATTACTGGCATGACAGTGGTTTTAATAGTTTATGTTGTGTTTTTGGCAACTAGTCAAGCTCTACTAAATGTAAAGGGATGATCAAACAGTTCCAGGTAATTCTGTATCAGAATATTACAGTAATTATCAGAAAAAAAATAAAACACCTTACGTTTCCATTATAATCTTATTAATGTTCATCTATAACCTTATTAAAATCTCTGTAAAATATTTCTAGTGCACTTTAGTTATTTTCAGTGAAACTTAAGACTCTCAATTTTTTTCCTCACTTCTATCTTAAAGAGCAGTGAAAAAACTTCTGGTTTATATTTTGAGCTCTGACTTTTGAGCAAAGGTAATTAACAAAATTTAGACTTGGTTCATGCTTGTCACCGAATGCTTTCTCTAAAGTCTTTGGTTTAGAACTGTCCAAGTGTTTGAATATATGGAAATTATGCCAAAGTTGCCGCATATGCAACATTATAATAAATTAAAATATTTAACTGTGAACTTTTTCACTAAGTTCTTCAGGACCCTAAGAAGCCTGTCTAATAACTTCTTTCTTCCATGAGTCCTTTCAGCCCTTCCAAGATTACGGAGCTTTATGCTCATTAAAAACCAATGTGACTTTAAACATTTTATCCTTAAACTCAATCTTACAACTGAAATAAAACCAAGAAAATTTGTCACAAGAACTGAGCTGATATTGAACCAAGCAAAGATATTGTTTGGTCTACTAATTCTCATTTTAATAAATATTAAAAATAATAAAACTCATACTCTTAGTATTGCAATTAAATCAATGTATCTTCCTATTTGATTCTAAAAGGCAATGAAAAGAATTTAGTAGTTTGTCATATATTCAATTTAAATTTTATTAAGCTGCTTTTAACACTTATAAAACCAAACAGCTGATCTACATTCTCAGAGCTTATTACAACAAGCCTCTTCAGACAAAACCTTTCCTCTCAGTGGCAGACTTTCATAGATTGTTTGGTGTAGGGAAGTGGCTTTTAACAAAGATTACTGATGGGAATGACTCAAGAATTTTAAGGACAAAATAGACTTAAAGGAAGGTGCTATAGAGATAATAATAAAGATAGAAGTAGTCCTCAGAAGCTTAAAAACAATTAAAAACATTAAAAAATTCCTCTGAAAATGTTTCAGAAGGTTTTTTTATTTATTCAGCTTCAAAAATAAAAATAATAAAGGAAACAAAACTAAAAAGACATGGCCTCAAAACCAAAATAAAAGCCATACATGAACATTTCCTAGCACTGGTTTCAATGACGTAAAACTGCATTTTCAGCTTCTCCAAGCGCAACTAACAACAATGAAAGGAATAACGTTTTATCTTCTCTCAGAATGCAGTTTTGCATTATCTTTTCCTTCTCAGCAAAGAAAAAGCTTACTTTTGTTCTACCTCTAGTCTTCATCCCAACACTGAAATGCTCTAACTTATTAAAGAAAGAAACAGATAATAAAACAAGCAAAAAAATAGTTTAAATTGTTTAACTAGATAATTTGTTTTCCAAAACATATCTTGACTAAGACCATTGAACTGATACAAGGAAGAGGGAAGTCCTGCAGTAGAGGATAAGGTTGACCAACTAGGGGTAGCAAAGAGCAGAGACTTAGAATTATAGAATAGTTTGGGTTCGAAGGGACCTTTGAAGGTCATCTAGTCCAACCCCCCTGCAATGAGCAGGGACATCTTCAACTAGATCAGGTTGGACGCGGCTCTGAGCAACTTGACCTTGAATGTTTCCAGGGACGGGGCATATACCACCTCTCTGGGCGACCTGTGCCAGTGTTTCACCGCCCTCAGTGTAAAAAATGTCTTCCTTCTATCCAGTCTGAATCTACCTTCTTTGAGTTTAAAGCCAATACCCTTTGTCCTATCACAACAGGCCCTGCTAAAAAGTTTGTCTCCACCTTTCCTGTAGGCCCCCTTAAAGCACTGAACGGCCCTCAGTAAGGTGTCCCCGGAGCCTTCTCTTCTCCAGGCTGAACAACCCCAACTCTCTCAGGCCTTCTTCATAGGACAGGTGTTCCATGCCTCTGATCATTTTTGTGGCCCTCCTCTGGACCTGCTCCAACAGGTCCATGTCTTTCCTGTGCTGAGGGCTCCAGAGCGGGACGCAGTACTCCAGGTGGGGTCTCACCAGAGCGGAGTAACTTCTTAAACCATGTTTGTGAAGAGAAAAATATTTCTCTGCCAAAGGATCTAACATGAAACTGCTCTTATGTCTTCCAATATTTACATTATTTCTGTCCAAATTATTTACGACAAAGTAGGAGAAACTAGGCTAGAACCTTTCTTTTGTTCAGAATGCAGCCATGCATTCATCACATTCATTAAGGATTTAAACCACCTTCAGATAGTAAGCATTCAATGTAGCAGGGATCAACAAGAGTTGATTTGAAGGGTTCCAGTTTCCCTTTAGATAACAGCATACAATATTAATTTAAACCAGTGATAATTCTGTGGTTTTATAACAGGGTGACATTTACAGTTAAGTCATTATAGACCTTATAAAATACAATTATGTGCAAAAATAAATTAACTAGTGAACGGAAAGACTTTTGGGCTAAACTGCAGCACAGTCTTTATAAGGCAAACTCTCCTGTCAGTCATACTCAGTCCTGTTGGACTCTAATACGTTTGTAACTGCCTCTTAATTGGTAACTGGCTGTGTGATGATTCCTCCCCTGAAGAGGACATTTCTTTTGTTTTTGCTTGATCCATTTTGCCATGGGGCATTCTGCGGATGGTTAGCACCCTGAGTACATGAGATTGCCAGGCAATAAAGCGGAAAGTCATTTAAAGTCAAGTTTTGTACCTGATTCTCAGTCTACAGTTAAATATTATTTCTTGTAAAAAAATTTACTAGTAAGTTGTTTACAAAACATCTCTTTGGAACAATTGGCTTGCCATGACTGGCAAAGTTTAGCTCTTTTAAAGAGAATCCTAGTTAACTGACACATATATAATATATCAATTTCTTCTTTTAATCATCCTTGTTGTTGTCTTGTGTCTATGCCACGGAGGTAGGGGAAGAAGGTTAAGTGCGTTATTTCAAGAATACAAGAAAATATTCTCTAATTAAATGTCCATGTAAATTTCAGCTAATTTTAGCTGTATTTCTGCTAATCTATAACCTTTACATAAGAAAAACTGAATTGTTCAATTTTCATCCTCTGAAAATGCTATATTTATATTTTAAATTTATTAATCTTTTAACCCGGGTGATAACATTTCAGTGAGTGGTAGAAGATATCCTTCTGTATATAGATGATATAATGGATCTATCAGCTTGCACTAGGAGACTTTTGAATGACAACATGCATATATCTTGAAAATATATATCTAATAGCCTGGCAATAAATCTACACAATATACTCCAATATGATCTTGATACCTTGAAAAAATTATGTTCTCTTCATATCTTTTATTGAATAACTTCAGTAACTGTGCTAACAATTATGAAATGCAATGCTTTCATCTATCTATAATCAAAAATAAAAAATAAAATGTAGAACTATGCATCAGATGTGGGAAAACCATACCAGAATTAGTTTGGTTTCATCTGGCTAATATTAGATAGTGGATTTTTTTTTTTTTTTCCAACCGATACAACTACAAAAGCCATGATGAAAACACAGTTGCATTTTCCAAATTCCTGAGCTTGAATTTCATCTGTTTCCTGTACAGCTATCGGCAAATAGTCCTACCTCAGCCAAAGGCTTTGAATGCTAGTCACTTATCAGTTTCTCTTTTGAGGGTCTATCATAAAACTCTGTTTCAACAGTGTGCTCTTTCTAGGCCAGCACTTCTGAAGTGTCAAACATCCTGAGGGAAAAGGAAGAATTCTAGTTAGGAACAATTCGACCCTGAGTCAGCGCTCGTGTAGCTTGTTGTGAGAAAAGCTCACTCAAAATTTTTTAAAATAGAATGCAAAAGGCAAGGAAAAACCTAACCATGACCTACATTATCATCCATATTTTCATGTCTCATAAATTATACAAAATGATTTCTAGTAGTGGAAGTACAAGAACACTAGTGAAAGTTTATATAGAGGGAAATGGAGGTTTTCAAAACTGACGATATTCTCACTGTGTCACATGAGACAGAGTTCTATACTGGTTTCATTTTGACACAAGATCAGAAAGGAGACATTCAATTTCATTATCTTTATCTAGATTTCTTTTTATATGCTATATTGACAAAAGATAATAAATATCTCATTTCAAAACCAGGAAGGCCGTATTTTCAAAACAACATCCTGCCAACAAAAAGTTGCCCAAATAGAAAATTCCCAGCAGTTAAAATAAAAGGAAATGAAACACTCTCCCACATAATTCCCTCTCCAGTTGCTTTGATGAGCTCCTTTTAAACGCCCCAGCTAATTCCTAAACAAACAGTCAGGGACAGAGTTACAGCATTTAATCTTGCCATCTCGCAGCATCCCTTTTTGTGTCATGCATACACAATAAGGCAGGTGCTCTACACGGCAGGCCTCGTAGCTCTGGCTTCCTTTTCCAGGAACCATTCAAGGCAGCCACTTCTTCCCTGGCCCAGGCATCTGGATTTCCTGCTGCTGAAGGGTGAGCAAGGAGGGACAGATGCAGTTCATCTGGCTTTCAGGCCAGTGTGAAGTCAAGAACGGAGAATACCAAAACCCAAGACCCGGGAAGCACTCTGAGCCCCCCAGTACATTTCTTTATCAGCTTTTTCTCCTGACAAGCTGAGCTGCAAGGTTGCACTGCGCATTTCAAGGGCAGGTTCCCAAATTTGTTCCAGACTCTCATGGAATTTCTTCCCAATTTGACTCTAAAGGAAGTATATGATTTATACAACTTGGCACTTTTCCACAGGGGTTCTAAAAAAGGCTAAATACGTCAAATACTCCGTCCATTTTTACCCCCTCAATCATTCTTTCAGGCAACTAAGCTACCAATTTCCACGAGATGGATGAAGATCTTGCCAAGGGATTTCATTGTCAAGGTGAAGTCCTTCACGGTCATGGAAGTTCCCTTCTCCTTAGCCAAAAATGGCGCATAGCTTAAGGCACTTTTCTCCAGTTCATTCGAAATTTAAATCAATGTTCTCTACTGCCAGCTCAGTATCAACACTTAGGAAATGTCATCCTAAAGTAAGGGTAAAGAATCAAAAACCAAATTCATGCTCCAGATGAAGTTTGCTGCAAGAGAAACAGAACAGTCTACCCAATCTTAAATGCTATCCACAACACAAATATATTTCCCATATATATCACCTTTTTTTTTTTAAACACAGAAGATTGAAGGTTTTTGCTTCCCTGTGCCTTACATGTTTCAGAGGTCACTTTCATGTTTTTTCACTGACTGTGGTGCTACACTCTAAAGTATTCCTTCCCAGTGTAGACAGGACCTAACACAGATTGTATTAGATATTAATGCAAGAGGCTTCATCTGAGATGATTTTAAAAGAGATGTCCACAGAAGGGGATTGAAATCTAACCCATGTAGGCAGCCTACCTTCTTCTGCGCAACTGTCTTGCATCAACTGTTTCAGCCTTTGCTTTAACTTTGTAAGAAGATGCAATAAATACCACAGTCTCCTCTCAAGGTTAAAATATCTCTGTCTTTTATTGTCTCATATCTTCTTTTCCCTAATGTACTGTATAATATGCCTACCAGTATTCTTCTACTAATAGAGATTTATTTGGAGTCATTCAATTCTACCCTATTACCAGTGATTCCTGATATCTGGAGGCTCTTCTAAAGCCATAACTCAGAGGACTGGTTGAATTAGGGGTAAACTTTCTTCAAATTTTGTAGTAGAATGACAAATACAATGGAAATTTCCAAGTTCTGCACAACGTGATGAATTTTGAGGTTTCCCTTCAGAAAATGTAAGTAATAAGTTTCATAGTGTTAATTACAATGGATTACTAAAGTTTAATTTATTTTTCAATTTTAGATTGCTTGAATGAGAAGTCCAGTCACCAAGTGATAGACTGCTAATAACTTAAAATGTTTTATTAAGTCTTTCATTCAGTTCCTTGACATAGATAAGATCACAATATATTTTATCATCTCTGAAAGCTGAAGAAAAAAGCACTGGCTTTGCTTTGCTGATGTTAGGGATAAAGGCACACACATGAGTCAGTAGCCGACTTACAAAAATCTCATAACGATGTTTACTGAGCAGAGGTTATTCTGTGCTCAAGTATTACATAGCAATGCTGATAGGTGTAAATACATAATAATAATTGTAGGAAGACTGATGCTAGAAGTGCCATACATTCTTTTATGCCAATTCAGGTAAAGTGGTCTTGTGTGTACACAGGGATCTCTATGCAAGCTATTCCTGATGGTCTCTGCTTCCTACAAAATGGCCTTTCAGTATCTGTGTGCAGCAACGACCTGCCTGTGCTATCTACATTTCAGTGCCATCTAAATTGAGGAAATATTTCTGATATAAAACCGTAATTGCAAGACAGATGGAAAAATCTGAATCTTCTGAACTTTCAGGAACAAAGTAAAGCAGAACATAAAAAATAGCAGTATTTTTCTAAACAAGCTTTTCTATTTTGTCACTATAGCCGTGAAGAACCAAAACCTCCTGCTCTGGCACTGCTGATACTGAACTTGTGTGGTTGAGGTGGGTGCTGGAGCTGCGCAGCTCCTCTTCTGTACCACTAACTGATTTTTGGAAAAGGCTGGGATTTTCAACACAAATGTGTGTTCTATAGCTTTTGTTGCCTGAAAACCTTAAATTACCTTAAATTTCTTCATTCACTAATCCAGAAAAGTGGCAGTATCATTTTTAGTTCATTACTGAGGTTAAAAACCAGGTTTGTGTTAAATAATAAATAAATAAATCAGCAGGCAATACTGGTTTGGCATTAGGAACCAATCTGTGAAACAGTGATTTGGGGTCAGAAACCTGGATTCATACTCATTTTAAACAGCAAAAGATTTTAAACGGCAACCAAATATTAACTCAGTGAATGACCAACACTTTAGTAAATTAACAAATAAGCATATCTTAGCTCTTTTAGAATTTTCAGACAACAGTAGGGAGAGAACACATACTTGCGTTTAAAACCACAGGCATGTTGCATTTGAGAAGAAGGACAGGGTGGATAAGGCTGTGGGCACAGATACATGCACTTAAAGGATATCAGGACATATCCCAGAATTTCTGGCGACTTCTCCCATAGCTTTTTTGGCCAGATCTATGCTGCCTTTAAGAATTATTCCAACACGGACACATGAAAGCATCCATCTATTCTGGCAGCATTTCAAACTCTCACAATTCCCACAGGCAGCACAGTGCATAGAGCCCCTTGGGTGCTCTCTGAGGCAAGCTCTTCTTCCACTTCTCACTGGCTAACCTGGGATACATGTAAAACATAATGGTCAAGTATAAGGAACTCTACCTCACTCCTGGAGACCTGAAAATTGTTTACACTTTTTTTGTTTTCAATTTACTAAGTGTCAGGGCTTGCAGAAACATCTCTGAATTATTAAAATAATTTCACCACTGAGAGTGAGATAATAATGAATTGTATTTCAGACCAGTGTCCTTGAGCTGCCGTTGTTTCAGCTGTTCTGTATGCCCACTTGTACACGGATTTCAAAAGGTTAAGACAATATTGTATGGCATAATGACAATTCATATTTATTCTAATTGCCACAATTTAGTAGAAAATAACTTTGGCCAATAAATCACTTTCAAGCATTCTTTCTCAAGACAAAGCCAGGCTTTATCACAAGGCCAGCTGTCAGGGACTGTTTGTTCTTTAAAGTTACAAACTTCGGATGTATAAAAGCCCAAATGACATTGTCAGTTTAAGAGTCTTTTAGAGGAATAAGACGAGTTGATCTATCCAACAAAGAAAACACAAAAATAATACTGAATGCTTCAATTCCTATGATTCATATCTGTTTTCGCTTTCAAGAACTTGTTTCATTCTATACCTACTGAAATGAAACAATACACATATTTCACGTCTGTAACACGCAGGATGGTCTAATTTGGGACTCAAAAATGATATTTTTACATCATGAAATATTATCAGAAACAACAGATTATGTGGCAATTGAATTTATTTTATCAGCTAAAAAATGGAAGTAATTTTCTCAATGGCTGATCTGTTCAGAAATTTATTTTAAATGTTGTCTCCTGATCCTCCTGCCTCACTTCTCTTCCCGTAAAAACAAAAGACCATAAAACCCATAAAGTAAACAAACTGTTACTTTCTGTTGCACTAACGAGTACATTGAATCCACATTGGCTGTCCTGTCACTTAATTTTCAAATCACTGAGCTTATGAGTCATTTTTGCCTAACACGTAAAAAACATTTCAAGGGGGCTTAATGCTTATGTATCTTGTATATACCATAATTCAAATGCCTCTTTGGGTTCTCTCTGGGTTATCCAATAAATATATAAAATGAAATGTTATGAATTTGTAATTTGTAGTCCACAGACTTTTTTCTTTTTTTTTTTTT